>JAHIAM010005459.1:0-41539 GCA_021605205.1 Aegilops longissima
GCATGATGCCGTTCGAAAGGATGAATGGTGTCATCAAAGGATCGTTAGCAACATGTCATGTCGAGAAGGAAGCATAGCGGGGCTTTTCATTGAAGAGTGCATCTCCTCTTGCACGAATTATCTAGGCATCGAGAACCCGTTGGTCGCCGTCAGCAGGCACCTCGGCGGGCTCGCTGGATGGGGTCACCGTGAGGTCGCTTGTGAAATGCATGTCGACTTGGTCAACTTCGCCCGACTTTGAAAGAAACAAACCTAGTCGCGCTACAACACATAGGCGTGGTCGATCCTTGGGTGGTAGAGCACAAAACCTTTATTAAGAAGGCGTACAATGGCCGAGGCCAGCGAGAGACGGACGGAGATACACTCAAAGAGCACAACTCATGTTTCACGCGTTGGTTCAGCGAAGCTTACAGCCGTACCCTTTACATGAGGATTCTTCGCGGAAGAACAACTCATATTCGCCTTGTCACAGAGCGCCGAGCACAACGATGACCTATGAGGCGTCACGATATCAATGGCTACATTCTACACGAGGCCAAGGACATGAAGGCGATGGTTATCGAACTCCGGGTAGCGATGGAATCCTACACGGTAGCGACAAGGACAGATACTACGGAAGGATCGAGGAGATCAGGGAGCTGAGCTCTGTTGGAGAGAAGGTCGATGTTCCGTGTCGAGATGGGCCAAACGTCATAAAATAAGACCGGTATTTCACCACCATGGTTATACGAAGCCAAATCCAAGACCATGGTATAAGCGTCACCTGAAAAAATGAGCCATGGTACTGGCTTCCCAAGTGGACCAATGCTTCTTCATTACCGACCCGCCAAAGCCCGATCGTGTTGTCGTGAGGAGAGGCAAAGGAAGATCATCGGAATGGATGGAGTAGCCAATGAGCAAGACTTGACAAGTCTGGCGACCGAGGATCGAACATGGCGGCGATGATGAAGTAGCAGCATACACCACAAGAAGAAGCAGGACCACCCTACCTAAGGGCGTCCGTTCCACGGAAGAACTCCATTTGCGAAAAAGAAGGGCAAGAAGATTGTGAGCAGATAGCTAGCTAAGATCGATTGTATTTAAATCGTAGCCTTCATTTCTCGATTGTATTTCATCGGTACTTTTGAACTATCATGAATATTTTAAATTTCATGGACACTCGATCTCGATCCCCTCCATCTCGTCGCTATCCCACCTCGCGAGATCCGGTCCCCCTGCTTGAGCACCCCCAGTCCACCGGCCGCCTTGCCAACCCCCCACCCTCGATTCCCCTACTCAACCGCCCATGCCTTGACCCCCGCACCCAGCACCGTCTTATAAAAAGAATAAGTATCAAACAGCTTTTTAAATGCTCTGTCTTATAAAAAAATATTACTGTTATTATTTAAACAAGTTTGAACATATTTAAACACAAATAAGTATCAAACAGCTTTTAAATGCTAAAAAAATTTGTGGAGCACAGGAGTGAACCCGGGACCTCACAGTGTGAGCTGGCTGGCTTGACCAATCGAGCTAGTAGAGGACTTGATGTGGATCAGTTCTGGTTGTACATAACATGTTGGCTCGAGTTGAAATAAAAAAAATACTAATGGCGCACATGTGAGTGCGCCATTAGTGTGAACATGCTAATGGCGCACCACGGTGAGTGCGCCATTAGTATGTGCCGATCCCCCTTCCTCTCCCCTTCGCCCGATCCCCCTTCCTTCTCCCCTCATGATTCCCTCTCCCTCTCGATCCACCGCGCGCCCCGCTGCTGCCTGACCCACTTGCTGCGCCCTCGCCCTCGCCCTCTCCTCCCTCGCCCTCTCCTCGCCTTCCCTCTCCCTCGCCCTCTCCTCGCCTAGATCCCCTTCCCTCTCCTCTCCCGCCCGCTGCTGCCCCCGCCTCGGCCTGCCCCCGCGCCCAGCCGCCGCCTCGGCGCGCCGCCCCGCCCAGCCCGCCCAGCGCCGCCTCGGCCCGTCCTGGCGCCGCTGCCCGCCACCTCGGCGTCCAGTGACCTCGCCTGCCTCCGGCCTCCCTTGCGGCTGCCACCGTCCGAGCAGCCCGGTCGGTATTCCCCTCTTCCAGTGCTTCTTAATATTTGTTCTCTGAACTTAAAGCTTCAAATTAACAAGATGTATTTGAGGTATCTGAAATTAAAGCTTCAAATTAGATGTTTTGCTCTCTGAACTTGATGCTTCAAATTACCAAAAAGCAACGATTCCTAATATTTGTTCCAATTAACAATAAGACCGAAGACAAGATGAACAAAAGAACCAGGACAATGCCATCTTTTTTCAACCACAAAGCACCAATTCCATAGTAATACAAATTAACTTGGCCCTTCAACTCGAGCAAGTGATGATGTTCCTCGTGTTACAACTCAACTTAAGCCCGGTTATATTGAGCGAGACCACAGTAAGAGAATACCTATTGATAATTTGGATCCCGACATTAGAGATCTTGATAGAAGGAGTACATTAGCAAGGGCCCTTGCCAACCAACTGATCTTAAATATGAGCGAAATGGGTAGGAAAAGGGTTTAGAAGCTTTCATGATTCTTGGTACAAAAATCATCGTGGCTGGTTGGAATATAGCATTGATAAAAATGCAAGCCTTTGCTTTTATTGCTTTCTATTTAAGCAACCAAGAGTTGAGAACTATGGTGTTCAAGCATTAACTAAGAATGGGTTTAAGAAGAAAGAGGTGTTTTGTTTACCTTGGTTTTGTCAGATTTGACTATCTTTGGAATTGTCTTTGAAACTTGCTGCCTTTGCAAAGATAAAATCCTGCGGATCGAGTAGATGGAAATAGAAAGCTGTTAAGGCTATTCAGTAATAATGAGGTAAAGCAAAGCAAATAAATGGTTTGACAGATGTGAACCTTTGAGCAGTTAAAGTAGTGGATTCATATACCGTAGAATAAATTTCTAAGCGGGGCATGGATTTCTTGTTGGAGTATGTGATGATTACAGTATAAATGGTTATCTTGTAATTGTCCTGAAATTGCTCCACCATAAAGTGGATAAAATCCTGTATAGTAGATGGAAGCAGAAAACTGTATGAAAAGAATTGATTATAGCGTGTGTGTGTTCAGTATTCATCGATATGCATTATCTTATTATCGATGAACTGCTTGAGTTGTTTGCTTGAATGATATTCTTGTTGTTTCCTTGCTTGATAAGGGCATCATTGTCCTTGTATGCTTCATTATGTTAGTTACCTTTGTCATCATCTCCGTAACTGTTCCGTCCTTCATGTTCCATAGTTAAAGGATCTGCCATGTCTAAAACAACTGCATTTCACTTTTAAATGAAAGGATGCCAATAATTACAGAAATATTTTCCGCATTGCGCCCGTATCTCGCTCATGATGAACTGCCTATTCTGAGATTTCTTCTAGTTATTGTTATGTTTAAATATCACGGAACCAACATTTCTGATTCTCAAAAGGCTGTCTGTTGTTAGTATTTGAACACACTGATTATGACATCAACTGATTTTGCTGCTAATTAATAAATACTATCATGTACCTTTCAAGTGCTATTGTTCCTCACGGGAAGAAAGCTATAGTTGATTTATACTTGTTCTTTGTTGCACCTCGGTTCCTCTTTGGCATGTTCTCTCTGCATTTACATGCCTCAGCTCTGAATATACCATATATGGCAACTATGTGCTACTATTTTTGGCTTAGTTACGCATCGATCCATATTACCCATGCGATGGTCCATGCTCCCTTCTATAATTGGGTAAACTAGAGATACAATCAATCTATTAAATTGTTTTATCACATTAGGTGTTCCAATCTTGTAGAGAAACTATAGTGCCTGTTATTCAGTTATGACTCCTTCTTTGAAACTGTAGTGTTTGCTAAAACTGAGATGTAAACTAAAGGAGTTTGTGATTTGTAGAAGCTGTAGGATACTCCAACAAGTGATAAATGCACTCCTTTGAAACTGTTGTATATCTTGTCATAAAGTTCAGCAAAACGAGGGCATCAATAGTGCTACTCTAGTATCTAGTTGGGGAGGGACAAATGGACATGGCATCCTTTGTAGCTGTCTTGCACAACAAACTATTAGTCTTAGGATTAACAATCGTCATATGAGATGAGAGGATTTTTTAATTGGCTTCTTGCAGTTTTGAAAATTCAGTTTATTGATTCTTGAAAATTCAGTTAATTGAGTTAGGCACACAAATTTCAGAACTTTTGTGTGCCTAGTACTAGTGTTTGTAGAAAACCAGGAGTGTCAATGGGACTAGAATTCACTTGTTCTTATATGGGTGAAACTTCACTTGTTTTTAGGCTAGTGTAGGGTGTTGCTTTATTACTGTCATCATTTGTAACTATGTCACAAGTAAATTGTTCCTTCTTACATATTTGACAAGTAATGTTGTTGATAAGCTGAGGCATGGATTAAGATGTTTCTTTGTTGTAACATCTGTATATAACTCCACAATGAAATACAATACATATCGATGTGCTTTGTAAAACTTGTTCATGTACTGAACTACTAATGCCTTGTGATGCTCTGAATTACTTGTGAGCCTCTGAATTACTTGTGATCACATTGAGAAAGACTTGTAAAGATGATGATCATCTTTAACAGAAAACAATTTGTGATGATTTTGCTAGTTTGCTGGGTTTTGTCTCCGACCATCGTGTCGTGATGATTTCAGGTACCCGAGAGGCCCTTGAGTTTGCGGAATGTCGATTAACTTCCGTTCAGCAAATTCAGGTACTCCATATGTCCTATTTTCAGCAAAGGTCATGCTGAAATTTTCCGTGAATTTTAGCATGACTTTGCTAAAATAGGACATATAAATACTGTGACTAATGCATGGGCGGGGTATCTTAGTAGTTAATTAAGTAGGATCAAGTGCCCGGCGTACTTGTGACTAATGCATGGCTTTTAGGGTGCCTCGGTGTCGATAAAAACCGAAATGATGAAAGGTTAGGCTTTTAGGGTGCCTTGGCGTCGAAAAACCCTCAATGATAAAAGCTTAGATTTTAGGATGCCTCGGTGTCGACAAACCCTAAATGATGAGACCATGATCTTGTTCCTTGACAATAACCAACTTTTTGACCAAACTTTGTTTCTATTTAGAGAAACATGGCCCCTGTGATGAGGCGGGGTTGAGGCGGCAAGGCATTCAGGAGCTGTCCCGGAGATGGAGGAACAACCTCACTTGTATGAGGCCGCCGCCTTCCCACCGATCCACGAGACCACGGATGGTGCCGCCGAGGATGACCACACCTGATGCCACCAGCGATGGTGCCGCCGAGGATGCCACCATCGATGATGGCGGCGCGCTGAGATGGCAGCCAACCGAAGAGGCAGCGGAAGGACCAGCGCCCGATCGTGCTCCGCACCCTCAAGGAGGAAGTTCTGAAGTGGACTCCAGCGGGAATCCAGCGGCGCCCGAGCGAATAGTCAAGGAATTTTCGCTTCAGCTCGGGTGCATTGTCCGGAGCACCGTCTCGATCAACACCGAGAACACGAGGCATCTGACCGAGGAATTTGTGCAACCTCCTCTTCACGAAGCTGCCTGAGCGATACAAGTTCCCGCTGAATTTGAAAACACAAGCCTCAAAGGGAATAAAGTGAACAATGCTGCCCTCACGAAGATGAGCAAGGCCCTGTCTACTTGGAAAAGCAATGTGAAGAGAATGATCGAGAAAGGTGAGAGTTATCGGAAGATCAAGGAGAAAAATCCTTCGATCACGAAGATGACTAGCGACTTCAAGATCAATTGCTCGAGCACCGCAAGCTCCCAATCAAGTGAGTGGGGAAACAAATCTGGGAGCTGAACATGGGGAACACACACTCGGTCCGGCGATTCTGAGTGGCGGAGCCTATATGGGACAAGGAGGAGGCGGACCGTGCGAGCAAGGCCTACCGCCCCTCTTGATACATACGGTGACAAGCAGACCAGGAACTTTGTGGGGCCGGTACAAGAAGGACCGAAAACAAAGGAGCTTACCACGGATCGAAGACCAGACAGCTTGAGCTTGTTACGGTAAGGAATACACCCAGCGTAATTAGCTCCATATGGTTGCATTCTAATTAATGAAGCGAATTTCTAAATGGTTCACATTCCTTCATGAGCGATTGAAAGCGATGGCAGCGGGGTCGACTAAACAACCCTTGGGACACCACTCTAAATAGGGGTTGAATGTAATGAAGAACAAGGATAAGCTCGATAAGCCGGCGTCGGCTGGTCGTGTGGCGGCAAAGGCTTGTCGACAAAATGGGGTCATACTATACCGCTGGTGTGCGGAAGGAGAAAAAGACCAGCTCGGAAAGCCGGTAGCGAGAGGTTCAAGAACTCAAGGCACGGTGGCGCGGATTCGGAGATTGTCCAAGAGCAAGTGGAACAACGACTGGGCGGCGATCACCGCCCTTGTGCCTACCTTGATCTCGGGGTTGAGTCGTGGATTGCAGGCGGCCAACGAGGCCGCCCGATTCCTAGCTTCACGACCAGCAACTTCGCATAATGCGATGGCGGGGCCATTGGTGCCTCGGCGGAGGTGGCATTAGTGTCTCCGGCGCCACGCAGGAGCTTAATGCACCGGGTGTCGCCCGGCGGCACCTCTTGACAAGCGGCCCCTCCGTCAACTGCACGCCCGCCGTTGGCGATGCGTCGACATTAGCCGAGCTCGGCGCCATCATCACGGTAACTAATTAAGCCTCTCTCGGCGAGGACTTCATCTCCTTGCCTTTGGTGGGCATCCCCGGCGCCCTACATGTTTTCGCAGAGCGCCGCCGACGTTCGTGCACTCTCCTCCGCCGTGAACAACGAGTTGGTCGATGTCGCCAAGGGCAAAATAGTTCAACGGGCAACCCCTTGTTCCACGGTACCGGATGCCACCCAACTTGTTTAGGGTTCAACTGGTTGGTGCTGCCAGGATGCGACGAGTTGTTACCTCCGAATCGACCCGTCGGGGCCGGCGATGAATCGTGATGACCCTCGGCGCTTTGCTGAGCTGGCCCTGCTTTGGCGAAGAGCAGATTCGTTTGAGGCGGGGACACCACCCCAAAGACAACACCGCCCGATCGTGCGGCGCCAAGTCGACCCCATGGCAAGACCGCCGTAACGGTGCGGACATCCCTATGCCCTGGATCCAAACATGCATATGGCACGGGATCGAGCAGCGGCGACGACTATGATACATTTGGCAGCGTCGATCAGTACTTTGCCGAGCATGGGTGCGATGGCGACTTCATGGGGCCTCCTTCTCAAGAACCAAACCCAACAAAAGGCGTGTGCGATCTAGCTGGTACCGCGGAGAAGCCAAGTTACAGCAGCGCCGTCTGGCGTTCAGCTCTCGGAGGCGCCTCCACTGCCGACTTCACCGAGCCTCGAGATAGGCGAGGTGCAAATAATATCAGCCCCAACACACTCAAGAAGGCGGTCAGTGAGCAAAACTCGGTCCCATTACGGGAGAAGAAGAAGGCACGCAAAAGAAAGACTAAGAAGGGTGCGAGCCAGCGGCACGAGTACAATCCGTGCTCGGGGCGGGCCACCTTCACCGCAGGATATCTCGAGGAGGTGCATGTGGCGGGTAGAGGCGATGCTACCGACAAATATGCTCAATGCTGCAACCGGTGCTATCGGAGTCTGCATGCGGTGTTCTTTCTTTGGAGAAGCGGCGTCTCGGGGAGAAGGATGTGGCATACCGGTTTCGCGGCCAAGGTGCGGAGGGCAAGGGCTTTGTGGATAACTCCATCAGGCGTCTGATCGTCCTGCGTTTTGATGACATCCACGCTATGTTGAACCTTCATCCGCTGCACTACACCTTCGTTCGGCTATTTTATTTGAGTATGGAATGCGGATCATTCGCGACAAGACCCGGACATCGTGATAGTCGACCCCTTCTACATGCGTGCCAAGATCTTGGGCAGCGGCGGGGACCGGCAAGTCGTGAGTTCTTACCTCGAAGGCGTCATTACGGCAAACCAAGATAAGGATAACTTCCTCGTGCCTTACTTTCCGAGTAAGTCCTCCCTCAACCGGCCCGTAACATATGAATTCTTACATTTCGATCGTTTTCTTTTAACATTCCGTGTTTTCTGCGGTGACACATTGCACGCTCATCCTCCTAAGCCCCAAATATTCCATGGCCACGTATTTCGACCTGGACCGTCGATCGAGCGTAGACTACACAAATGTCAAGAAGGTTCTTGATGATGTTCTCCCGGCTCGCCAAATCTGGAGGCACCTTCACGAGGCCTATTCGTAAATCACGGCAAGCACGTGTTCTCCCCAATCTGACGTTCGCTGCGTCAAGCAGCCGCATGGTGATCGAAGGGTGCCTACTCGCCATCCATCACATGCGAGGCGATCGTGCGGGACCATCATCAACTTCGCTACGAGTAAACTCAAAGATTGGGCGCGGCGTGTCGGCAATCCGGGCGCGGACCTCCGACAAGAATTCTTCGCATCCGATCGGAGTTTGCGGAAGTCATCCATCAAGATGTCGCCGTACCTCGGGGCAGTTCTACCTCGAAATCAACCGTCCAGCGGTGACATCGACACAATGCTACAAATGCAGGATGACAACGCCCGTTCTTTCATGACTCCACGATGAGCGGCGGCTTCATCACGCTCCGGTCCCTTGAGTCGAGTTGTCTAGTTACGAAACATCGATTGGCTCATGTTGTAATTAAACTTTAATGAACTTGTAGTATGTCTCTTTGGTTTGAGAGTCGTTCAACTTAGATGTAATCGATGCTATTAATGTCTTGCTTTTCTCTTCCGATCGTTACATTGCATACTTATATATTGCTTATGTATTATGCGTGAATTGGTACTAACGTTTCGTTTGGCTAGTGCATAGCGATGCCGGCGTATGTCGTGTACAAGGGTAAGGTTCGAGTCTCGATGGTGGGAGGAGTGTCGGAGACAGGTTCACCGATTCAGCGATAACAGATTACAAAGGTACACCACTAGGGCGAGGCGAATCTAGATCGCCCGCTATCTAGCGGGAGAGGGAGGGCGTTGGAGGAACCGGATGAAGGCGAGTTTCATCGTGATGATGCTCATCGTGATGACCGCAGCTCTCTTCTATGTGATGGTAGTTTAGATGATCGATATCGACTTGTAATGTGAAGACAAACTCACTACTCGCGGTCTCGAGACTTGTAATATAATGTTCTATCTTTGTTCGGTCTTTTCAATTCGAGACTAATATGATGAATTGTATTAGGAGACTAATATGATGAATTGTATTCAAAGACTAATCTTCTATTGTATTTGATGAATCTGTTGTTGATGTGTCTGTCTATATTTTGTCAAATTATACATTTTGTAACCTGTGCAAAAATAGAAAATAAAAAAAAAAAAAACCTAATATTCATACTAATGGCGCATCACATGACAAGGCGCCATTAGTATAACGATCTGCATACTAATGGCGCATCACGGGTAGTGCGCCATTAGTATCTGTGATTACTAATGGCGCATCCAGGTGGTGCGCCATTAGTATCTCGCACTGGTATACATGGCCTGGGAGGCATACTAATGGCGCACCAGCGATCGCCATTAGTATCTCAGATACTAATGGCGCACGGTGGTGCGCCATTAGTAAAAATTACTAATGGCGTGCTATTAATGGCGCACCACAGATGCGCCATTAATAGTCATACTAGGTGCGCCATTAGTAGGGGTTTTTCTAGTAGTGGATGGCGGGTCAGCAGTCGACGACGAAGGCCGGACACTCGTCAGCGGCACAACAAAGGACACAGAAGCCCGAGTGGTGTCGCCTCCCTCGTGAACTAGTGTCTCAGGCAGTGATACAACTAGAGTAGCCTTGCCAGCAGACACCTTTTTGTCCTTCCTCTTCCTCAACGGTGTTTCATCGTCGTCATCAGGGAGATCAATGACATGAGGTGGAACTACAAGAAAGATTCAAAGGTAAAAACAGAAATCCAATCTACCGTAAAGCAAAACTGCATAGATCATACCAAGGTTGGAGGTGGCGGCATCTTCCATTTCCTGATCTTCGTGCTTAGCTGAGGTCTCGGAGGAGGCAGCACTGCATATTTCAGAAGTCTGTTGATCAGTCAAACGAGTCGACCAAAAGTACATTCATGGTAGACAGGAAAACACAAGTTCTGCTGATTACCCGGAAATGGTGGGAATGACCATCCTCATCTTGGGCAAGGCCTTCGCCGGCTTTGATGACGTTGCTCGGGGTTGCTTTGGCGGTTTCTCGATCAACCTTTGGAGAAGTCGTCGAGTGCGCTTCGATCGACCGACGGGCGCGATAGCCTTGCCGCGCTCGACCGCTGGATCATGCGTTATCTTGGATCGCCTTTCCGAGTGGGGTGGATCCACGTCTCCCTCCTCTTCCTCCTCCTCCTCCTCCTCTTCATCGAGCTGTCATTTTCCTCAGACTCCCATTCCTCCACGGCTTCGCCTCCGCTTCCTTCTTCTTCTTGATTGGTTCTTGCGCCCCATTGGGCATCGAGTACATCTCGGTGGTGACCTAGAAGACAGCAAAACAAGGCGAAAGTCGATCGGCCAATTCAGCGAGAGCGAGCAAATGCAACAGGATCACGATCGGAGATCGGTGGTCATACCTTATACATTTCGTAAGATTGGTCGAGTGGTGAGATCCTCCTAGCTCATGAGGTTATCCTTGTTCCTGTGATGGCAGTCATCCACCTCTCCAATGTGGCGTCGTCGACCTCCTGCAGGTGGACCGGGTGGTGTCCTCGGTGCAGTACATCCACATCGGGTGACCTCGATATTGGAGGCGGCTGAATGCGCCGTCGAAGGAAAACCTCGAGAAGATCCATGTCGGTCACTCCGTCGCGAATGAGCTGGACTACGCTCCATCAACAATTTAACTGGACCTTCTCCTCTGGAAGCACCTTGAGAGGGCGGCTTATTCACTCGATCCATGGAGAAAGGAGGAGTCCAGCCGGCCTTACTGGCGTCGTGGTCTTAGCGATAGAACCAGGTCATTGCCACCCTCTGACTGAATCGGGAAGAATCATGGCGGAAAGGCACTCTTACCCCTCATCTGGACCCCAAGACCCCCACATCTGGATTACTTGGGTTCTTTCATCATTCGGACTAGCCTTTTCACCGTCTGAGGCGACAAGTGAATATGTGTTTGAAGAGGCCCGGTGTGGCCGACAACCCAAGAAGTTTTCGCACAAGGACACGAAAGCGGCGAGATAGGCAATGGAGTTGGGTGTGAAGTGATGGAGTTGTGCTCCGAAGAAATTCATAAAACCCCGAAAGAAAATTGAAAGTGCAACTATCCCTAGGTGTTTTGGTAATTCATAACAACATATAGCTCATTGAGCTAATGCTATTCAAGACTATTATTTCAGGAAAGCTCAATGAATGGCATGGCATGGATGATGAAAGTGGATCCCTCAAAATACTAAGGACAAAGGATTGGCTCAAGCTCAAAATCTCAAGACTTCATTTTACATTTTAGTGATCCAAGATCACATTGAGTCTATAGGAAAAGCCAATACTATCAAGAAGGGATAAGGTGTTGTAATGAGCCTTTTGCTTCATGTGCTTAGTGATATGCTCCAAAACCCTCAACTACTTTCCCACATCCACATATGACCTAAACCTAAAGCCAAAATCGGTCACACTGATTCTTTCTATCCGTGCCACGATTCCAAAAGTCATAGCCACGACCACAAACCCTAGGCAAATCGGTCTTACCGATAGGGATCTCGGTCTCACCGAGATGGGGTTACAATCTCTCTGTTTCCCTTCGTAACGTTTGGTCTAACGAAGTGAGCGTCGGTCCCACCGAGATTGCAATGTAAACTCTCTGTTTCCTTTTGTAACATTTTGGTCTTACGAAAGAACAAATCGGTCCCACCGAGTTTACGACCAACTCTCGGTTAGCTAATTACCAAAATCGGTCTCACCGAGTTTGTATGTCGGTCTCACCGAGATTACGTTATGCCCTAACCCTAACCATATCGGTCTCACCGAGATGCATGTCGATCCCTTGAAAATCACTAACGGTCACTAGGTTTACTAAATCGGTCGACCGAGTTTGTTGATTCGGTCCCACGAGTTTAGTAAATTGTGTGTAGCAGTTAGATTTTGTGTGGAGGCTATATATACCCCTCCACCTCCTCTTCATTCGTGGAGAGAGCCATCGGTGAACCTACACTTCCAACTTACCATTTTGAGAGATTACCACCTACTCATGTGTTGAGGCCAAGATATTCCATTCCTATCATATGAATCTTGATCTCTAGCCTTCCCAAGTTGCTTTCCACTCAAACCTTCTTTCCACCAGATCCAAATCCTATGAGAGAGTTGAGTGTTGGGGAGACTATCATTTGAAGCACAAGAGCAAGGAGTTCATCATCAACACACCGTTTGTTACTTATTGGAGAGTGGTGTCTCCAAGATTGGCTAGGTGTCACTTGGGAGCCTCCGACAAGATTGTGGAGTTGAACCAAGGAGTTTGTAAGGGCAAGGAGATCGCCTACCGTGAAGATCTACCGCTAGTGAGGCAAGTCCTTCGTGGGCGGCGGCCATGGTGGGATAGACAAGGTTGCTACTTCGTGGACCCTTCGTGGGTGGAGCCCTCCGTGGACTCAGCAAGCCGTTACCCTTCGTGGGTTGAAGTCTCCATCAGCGTGGAGTGCGATAGCACCACCTATCGGAACCACGCCAAAAACATCCGTGTCTCCAATTGCGTTTGAATCCTCTAAACCCTTCCCTTACTTTCTTGCAAGTTGCATGCTTTAATTTCCGCATCAATATACTCTTTGCATGCTTGCTTGAATTGTGTGATGATTGCTTGACTTGTCCTAAAATAGCTAAAATCTGCCAAACTATAAAATTGGGAAAAGGTTAAGTTTTTAATTAGTCAAGTAGTCTAATCACCCCCCTCTAGACATACTTCAAGGTTCTACAAAAATATTCGGTGGTAGAGAAAATCCGCGATCAACATGGGTGGCTAAGAGGACGCACTCACCCTCCTGAGGCTGCGGCTGCCACTCCGTCCCCGGAAGCCTTGCTGACCCGTGGAGGATCAATCCTCGTTGGCCGGTCGTCGAGGTATTTACAGGTGATGGTCGAGCGGATCCAATCTCCCTGGACCCAACCTTGCGGCAGGCTGGACCGCGACGAGGATCCGCCCCGACAGGGCGCTCTCCCCTTCGCCTTCGCCGTCGCCTTCTTTGCCCGCTCCAAGGCCGCCGTCTTCTCTTTCACCATTGTCGCCGGCGAAGCAGGAACGGAGCAGCGGCACTAAGAAGGTTACGGGCACGGCGGATGAATCGAGGGCGGAGGAGGGGAAAATGAGGCGCCTTTGTTCAAAAGACCCGCCGGTGCCTTATATGAAGTCGCTTCGAGTGGCTGGTGGTAGGCCCGGCAATCTGTCAAATCCATAGCGATCGTGCGCGCGATACGTGGCGAAAAAGGTGGCGCAAAGATCGAGGCATCCTTGCCTTATCCCATCCGAGTACCGCGGCCTTCTCCGCTTCACGCGCTTCTCAAAATTCGGATCCCGCTAAATCCGGTAACAGCAGAGCAACTTGTCAGACGGCAGATTTCCTCCGATCCGTCGCTCGAAAATCTCCAAGTTCATAAAGTTCACTCGACAGATATAAGGAATGGATCAAGGTGACTGAAAGAGAAGTTGACACCATCACTACAAGGTCACTGATCCAGAGTAAGACACACTCATGAGACGAAAAACAGGTCGGAAAGATTATCAACTCCTTCCTCACTCAAACCTCGATCCATTCGGGGGCTAATGATGAAGTCATGTACCTAGGGTAGGGTCATGAACCTGTCCAAGATACCCTCCCCAAGGACATCCTTAGAATAAACTGCCTTCCAGTCGACCTGGAGGATTCCACTCGACAGACTCAAAGACACTCGATCATGAAGACCCACTCGACCACCAGGAGTTCGAGAGCCACTCGGTGTCCTAACGGTATGTAGTTAAGTAGTCTTTATGGTCATGATGACACTTTATGTAAGGCGTTACGATGCGCTGGTCTTAATGTACCTTTAACCCTCGCTTCGTGGGCTGGCTGGGGTCTGGCGCACTCTATATAAGCCACCCCCCTCCACAGTAGAAGGGTTCGCACCCTGTAATTCATACGCATATAATCCGATCGACCGCCTCGGGCTCCAAGACATAGGGCTGTTACTTCCTCCAGAAGGGCCTGAACTCGTAAAACTCGTGCGTATACAACTACTCCATAGCTAGTATCTTGCCTCTCCATACCTACCCCCCATTCTACTGTCAGACTTAGAACCACGACAGCGCGTCACTGTACCGCGAAGAGCGGTGGCTGCGGTCGGCGGCGTCGCGCCATCGGGCGTCGGATCGGTGGCGGCAGCATGGAGGGCCTCGTGGACTGTTCGGCGCCGCCTCTGGTCAGATCTGATCTGGCCGTGCGGCCGGCGGTGGTGGCCATCTCCTCCGTCGGAGGTGGTCGGCCTGAGGCTGGATGGCTAGTTCTCGAGATCCGTCATCTAGTCCCTGTTGCGAGTCGGGAAGACAGAGTTGCCGGTGAAAATCGAGCCGATGGCAAGCCATGGCGGCGTTCTGCGACGTTACGTTGATGAAGGCATTGTCGTGTAACTTCTATCGACCCACTCGTGCTGCTCCGGGGGAAACCCTAGGATCTGGTCTTCCAGATCGGACGATGGCGGTACTGTAGTGTCGTTTCTCTCTTGGGAACATCGTTGGTGGAGTAGTGCTGGAAGATAGAGGCAGGAGGGGGAGCGGCTTCGTCTTGCACGGAGCTTCGGTGGAGATGTCAAGTCATGCCTAGCCGGCAGGTGCTATGTTGTGTCATGCCTGGTCGGCAGGTGCTACGCATGACAGATCCTCTAGAATCTCCGCGTCTGGATGGACGAGCACAGGGCGGTGGCGCCGTGGTTCGTTGACGGATGGACGGACTGGCAAGGATGATGCAGATCTCTCTCCTGAAGATGGGTCAGCGGTCCGATGATGACGGCGGCTTCTAAAACATGTGCATGTGGTATTAGGTATGCCGCACCGGCTATTCATTTCAATACGTTATGTGGATGGATCGGCGACGACACCGGTTTTAGATATGGGGAGTGAGGGTACTCCACATTATCGAGTTTTGTAGGTGTGAGTGGTGGCTTTGGGTGGCTTGATGTATGTTCTTGTGTGACCTATGTTGAAAAATAAATAAAGATGGCGTATCATCGGTGATCAGAGGTAGGGGTTTTAACCTCCTTTTCCAAAAAAATGTTAACTTTGTATCTGTATGCAGAAATAATCGAGGGAAATAACATTACAAGGCTCTCGTGTTAAAGAAAAGGAAAAGGACCGGAATACATCTAATTCTAACATCAATTATATTACAAAGATTTAGGGGAAGTTGTATCGCGTAACTAAAGTCGTTGGAGTAAAAAATGTGAGGCAAAGTATTTCTAATAACCCCAAGTTACTCGTGCGCCCCACTTCCCTTATGCGGGGAAGATGACCATGTACGGATGTACCCCACTGCCACAAGGGGAGAAATCGAAGTGTGTCGGCAGTTGCCAGAGTCACGGATTTGACAATTTGGGGATTTGACAAGAAAAAATCAAATGAAGTACAGATAAATCGGCAAAATCGCCTCCACATCTAAACTCATTGGTATGTCATATTAACTGCGGAAAGAGCACATGAATCCCCAAAAGACGGCATCTATTAATCGAATCAGCAATATGCTCTCACCTTTGTTCGGACGGAGGGACCGACGACGGCAGCGGCGGTGTACTCTGGGTCCCTAGCGCAGCAGTACGATCGGACCGGTTCTCGATTTCGCTCGTCAAACCGCACCTACGATCAGGCTTAAATCGGCCCCGGCCCAACCTAGGACGACTTGTAGTCCATCTCCCTTTAGCCTGACCGATTACGTACCACCGTAACGTGAGCGAACTGGAGACCTCCTATTTGACGCTAGGTGCGTCAAGTAGGCGCTCGGGCGCACATGAGAATATTTTAAAAACAAGAATATGTTTTGAAACCACAGATAATATTTTATAAATATTTGAACACTTGTTGAAAACGCAGCATTTTATGAGCTGTGAACAAATTTTAGAAATGAGAACATTTTCCTAAAATCATATATAATTTTTGTAAACCCAAACGTTTTTAAATTTCTGAACAATTTTTTAAAACATGAGCATAATTTGAAAATTTGCAGCAGTTTTTGAAATTCCAAACAATTCCTGAACATTTCTAATGCATTTCAGAAAAGGGAACTTTTGAAAAAGAAAAAGAAAAACATAAAAGAAAATAAGAAACCGGTAAAGATAAAAAGAAAAGGAATATAAAAAGAAAAAAACCACACCTGAATCAAACGAAACCTTTTCTTTAAACACCAAACGGGAACCTTGAGGAAGGTTCCCAAAACCAGAAAAACTTTAAAAGATAATGGGTTGGCCCAGTTAAGTTGCTCGTTCCTCACTTGTGCATTTTGGCGGTATTCTGTAACAATGGCCTAGTTAAATGAGCGAGCGAACTGAACTGCCAATTGTTTCCGTTAGTGGGGAGCTCCTAATCAGCGCATTCGGCGCCCGTTACGTGTGATGGCGCTTCGCCCGTACTGGGACTCGAACTACCGTCGCCAATGTCAATACTAATCGCGTTAGCCACACGTCCAACCTCAGTTTAGTGACTGCTAAAGGAAACAATTTTATTTGACCTTTTTTTCAGTAAATACTGAAAACACATAGCAGTATTGTATACCCGCTATAAATTATTTAAATAAAAGAAAAGGTTGTACCAATTGAAAAAAGTTCACAAAATGGAAAATAGTTCGTGATTGAAATTTTTCGTCTAATTTGAAAAAAGTTCACCGTGCTTGAACAAAGATCATCAAATTTGGAAGAAGTTCATCGGATTTGAAAAAAGAAATTCATGTATTCGAAAAATTCACAAATTAGAAAAAAGTTCATCGATTTGACAGAAAGTTCACAAATTTTAAAAAGGTTTATTGATTTAGACAGTAGTTCATCAATTTTTTTAAAAAATTATCGAATTGAAAAGCAGTTCATCGGTTATGAAAAAGTTCATTGATTTTGAAAAAAGTTCATAGATTTTGGAAAAAGTTCATCGAAGTTTTTAAAAAATTCATCAACATAGGAAAGTTCATTGAATAATGAAAAAGTTCAAAAAAAATGAAAATTTCATCAATTTTGAAAACAGTTCATCAATTTAGAAAAAAAAGTTCATCAATTTGAAAAATAAGCCCACAACATTGAATTGTTTTCATCGATTTAAAAAACAAGGAAGAAGAAAAAAAGAAAACGGAAAGGCAAATTAGAAGTAATAAACGACTGATAAATATAAATATTATAACTTGTGGTTGTGTGGCCAGGTAGTAGGCGTCGTGCGCCACGAAATAGTAGGTCGCATGATCAAATCTTCTCACACGCACTTATTTTGCGTTTCTGGAAACAGAAAGAAAAAAACCCTATAGATAAATGGGCCAGCCCAGTTAACGCGGCTACAGGCTCCGGTTAGGAAAATTACCTTTAACCGGCGCCTGCAACGCTGAATAGGGTTTGCCCTGTTAGTGTCCGAGAGCGAAAAACAGCTAGCGAAGCTAGAGAATACAGCGCCGGCTAGTGGCCCGCGGGCCTCCGACATTTGGTACACATCGCTCATGCGCTCCCGATGGACAACTATTAATTGGCCGGCCTATCTAGCCTTTCCCTCTTTCGGTTTTCTGAAGCTTTCAACTAGGGGTTCCGGCGCCCACGCCGTACTTTTGGGCCTTATCCACAACGCGCGCTCTGGCTCCCTCACGTCACTTCATTGCTGACTGGACAAGGTTGACCGGTCAACCATTGACTTCGAAAAAAACACAGAGCGAATAAAAATCGGGAAAATCGTGAACTCAAAAATGTACATGAATGTTTACAAAAGTTCATCAATTTGAAAAAAAATTCATCAATCGGAGTTCATCGAATTGAAGTCAACATTAAAACTGAATTAAACTACAGGATAAACATAGTAAAATCAACTAAGTACCACAAAAAAAATGGAATTTCATCTAAATCTGTATTTTTAATATATAATATTTATTTTATTGTTTTGTATCTAGCAAAATTGTATGGTAAAAAGTATGTTGATTGCTCAAGGGTTCCCGTCCCTTTGTACGGGTTACTCAAGGGGCTTTCAAAATCCTTTATTGGTAAGCAAGTTCATATGGGTGAAAGAGTGATTGTATCCTTGCACCGCTCTAATTGCAGCATCTTTAATGAATTCTTGATAGTATTTTGTCTTGCAAATATTAGTACCGCGGAGATGATGTTTCCAAGAGATATCATTGCAATTCTTCATATGGGTTACTTTGTATTTTTTTGGATCTTAGATCCAAAATAGCGTACCTATAATAGTTATGAGGGTGTGTAAAGGTATAGGAGTTCCAAAAAAATATAGCGAGATGGATCCCTTTGCAACGAGGGTTTGTGAAAGCAAATGTTGGCGGAGCTACAAAGAGGGAATGGAGGACATGAGTGTCGGTTCAATATCCGGCGTATCTCGTAGTAGGGGTCCTAAGCTAGGTGTCTGGGAGCGATGGTAACATGGACACAGGGTTTTACCCAGCTTCGGGCTCTCTTGATGAGATAATACCCTACATGTTGCTTTTGATTGTATTCATATGAGTGTAGTACACAGTACATGTATCTACCACGAGATTGTAGTAATGAATATGAGATTGTCTATTGACTAGCCTGGCCTCGGTTTATATATGCACCGTAGGCCTAGGGTTTAGAGGAGTCCTTGTCTTGGGCGCCAACTCCTGTAGAATCCTCCTTGTATGCGGCATGGGCTGTCCGAACTGGCCCATGAGTATACGGCTATGGGGTCCTCGGCCAAATCTACTGACCGGGAGACGACGTGGTGAGTACCCCCTAGTCCAGGACAACGTCAGTAGCCCCCTGAACCGGTCGTCAAGTTGGGGACTGAAAGTGCAACTATCCTTGGGTGGTTTTGGTAATTCCTAACAACATATAGCTCATTGAGCTAATGCTATTCCAAGATAAATATTTCAGGAAAGCTCAATGATTGGCATGGCATGGATTAGAAAGTGTACACTTAAAAATGCTAAGGACAAAGGATTGGCTCAAGTTCAAAGAACAAGACTCTACATTTTCTATTTTAGTGATCCAAGATCACATTGATTCTATAGGAAAAGCCAATACTATTAAGAAGGGATGAGGTGTTCCTTAATGAGGACCTTGCTCAAAATGCTTAGTGATATGCTCCAAAACCCTCCACTACTTTCTCATATCCACATATGTCCTAAACCAAAAAGTCCAACTCGGTCACACCGAAATTTCATATCCGGAGCCACCGAGTTCAGTTGCCATAGCCATTTCTAGAAACCCTAATCAATCCGGTCTCATCGATAGGGATCTCGGTCCCACCGAGATGGGGTTGTAATCTATGTGTTTCCTTCTCGTAACGTTTCAGTCAAACCGAGATGAGCGATCGGTCCCACCGAGATTGCAATGCAAACTCTCTGTTTCCCTTTCGTAACGTTTACATCCAAGCGAGATGAGCGAATCGGTCGCACCGAGTTTGCTGACCAACTCTGTTTGACTATTACCAAAATCGGTCTCACCGAGTTTGTATGTCGGTCTCATCGAGATTACGTTATGCCTAACCCTAATGACATCGGTCCCACCGAGTTGATCGATCGGTCCCACCGAGAATCCTAACGTTCACATTTTGAACTATATCGGTCCGACCGAGTTTCATGATTCAGTCCCACGAGTTTGGTGATTTGTGTGTATAGCAGTTAGATTTTGTGTGGAGGCTATATATACCCCTCCACCCACTCTTCATTTGTGGAGAGCCATCGAACATGCCTACACTTCCAATACATATTTTACGAGAGAGAACCACCTACACTTGTGTTGAGGTCAAGATATTCCATTCCAACCACATAAATCTTGATCTCTAGCCTTCCCCAAGTTGCTTTCCACTCAAATCTTCTTTCTACCAAATCCAATCCTATGAGAGAGAGAGTTGAGTGTTGGGGATACGATCATTTGAAGCACAAGAGCAAGGAGCTCATCATCAACACACCATTTGTTACTTCTTGGAGAGTGGTGTCTCCTAGATTGGCTAAGTGTCACTTCGGAGCCTCCGTCAAGATTGTGGAGTTGAACCAAGGAGTTTCTAAGGTCAAGGAGATCGCCTACTTCGTGAAGATCTACCCGAGTGAGGCAAGTCCTTCGTGGGCGACGACCATGGTGGGATAGACAAGGTTGCTTCTTCGTGGACCCTTCGTGGGTGGAGCCCTCCGTGAACTCGCGCAACCGTTACCCTTCGTGGGTTGAAGTCTCCATCAATGTGGATGTACGATAGCACCACCTATCGGAACCACGAATAAAAAATCTCCGTGTCAACATTGCGTTTGCTCCTTCAAACTCATCCCTTTACCTTCATATGCAATTGTTTTACATTCCGCTGCTATACTCTTAGAATTGCATGTGTAGGTTGATTGCTTGACTTGTGCTAAGTTGCTAAAATCTGCCAAGAACTAAAATTTGGAAAAGGCTAGATTTTTATTTGGTCAAGTAGTCTAATCACTCTCCCTCTAGACATACTTCCGATCCTACAAGTGGTATAAGAGTTTTGGTCTCTATTTGCTTTGATTTTTATTTGGTCAAGTAGTCTATTCTCTGTGAAACCCTAGCAGTCTCGGTACCACCAAACTGTGACTCGGTCTGACCGAGTTCACTAGTTCAGGTTCGAAAAGCTGCTTCGATATCACCGAGTTTACAAATCGGTAGATCCGAAATGCTTTCTGTGAAGAACTAAAACTAAGTTTTTAAGTCATCAGTTTTGCAAAAACTCCTATACTTTGTGATGCTCATCTACTCTACCTCATATATAACCTATTCACAGGGTCTGCTGACAGTTTGCCTGCAAGATGTCTGACCAAAGTGACAGCCAGAACAAGTCAGAGGAATAGGTTCAGTTAAGTGAGGGCACTAGTCCCTCTAGCAGCTATGATGAACGCAGCAGGAGCACCCCAAGCAATCTACCAAAGGCTGCTACCAGGACAAGGAAGAAGAGGACTTCTGACTCTGAAGATGAAGATTATGTGGCTGTTGTAGATGAAGCCACTTCAAAGAATAAAGTGCTGAAGTAAGAGTATGGCTCAGCTGCTGCATCTAAGCTAGGTCTGAAAATAAAGATGCGAGCAAGAATACAACCCATGTCTAAACCAAGAAAAGTTGCCACAGGAGAAACAATGGAGTTCACTCTTTAAACCAAGGAAGCGGAGATGGCAAGAAGAGAAAAGAAAGGGTCAAGAAGACCATTGCGAGTCATTGGGAAGCCATCAATGATGAGAGATTCGGAGAAGAGGAAGAGGAAGAGGATCTTTTGACACCCAAAGCCCAAAAGCTCATGGGAGATGCAATCAGATCGAGGGCTGCTCCATCTAAAGCCAAAGCTGCTCCCAAGGCTGCTGCTCCAGCTCAAAGCCAAAACCCAAAAGGAGCACTAGGAACATACCTGCAGAAGAGAAGAACAAGGCCCCAGTGCCTCAAGCTGCTGAAGAAGAAGATGATGATTCTGTTGTGTTGAGGAAGCTAAAGCCCAAGATCCCTGATCACAATGATGCACACCAGTTCGAGAGAACATGAAAATCAGGAAGGATTCAGGATTGAGACTATGGAGAGAGTCGATCCATATGCTACCGGAGAAGGACTGATGTGGACTCTGATTTCACACTAAGGAACAGCGGGACTTCTATGAGACAATTCTGTGACAAGAAGCCCATAGTGTGTGACATGAGATGGGTTGGTGGGAGTTCATCAAGGAGAATGAGGATCACTTCCCTGGTGTATATGATAGCTTCAAGGCATGTGGAGTTGATAAGTTTGTGGCTCAGAAGTTCACCAAGTGGAATGATGAGCTCATTATGCAATTTTACTCCACTGCACACTTCTATCTAGATGGAAGTATAGTATGGATGTCTGAGGGTACTAGGTACCAGTCTACAGTTGAAGAATGGGCTCAATTGATCAATGCTCCTGAAGAACATGAGGATGACTTGGATATCTATGCAAAGAAGAAGAAAGACCACAACTCTATGGCCAACATGTACAAAGAGATCCCGGATCTTGCTTTGGATACACATAAGTTTGGACACTATTTGTTGTCAGTGCGCCAACTATAAATTGGATTCTAAGGCACACCTGCTACCCAAGTCGGTGATCACAAGATGATCCGAGGACATGCTATCAACTTCTGCACATATTTGATCTCTCACAGAAGTTCAAGGTTATGAGCCTGATTGTGGAATCAATCAAGAGGACTGCAGCTGATCAGAAGAGAAGTTGTGGATATGCCCCACACATCCAGGAGCTAATCAACTCAAAGATGGGCAAAGGAAAGTAAATCTTGGACAAGGAGCACCTGCCCATCTATCCTGAATTTGAGGACAACACTGTTGTGATGAATGAGAATGAACCATCTTCAGCTCAAGCACATGAAAAGAGAGAGAAGGATAAGGCTGAGAAGGCTGCAAAGATGCAAACTGTGGAAGAGGCATCTCAGGTATTCTTGAAGAGCAAGCAAGATCAGCTTGGATATCTGATCTAATCCACCCTGAGGATTGAGAAGGGCTTGGCCACCCTGACCAAGAACCAGGAGAGTCTGGAGAGGATCATTGAGCAGAAATTCTATGACCTTGATGTCAAAGTGAGAGATCCAAACTACGGTTGAGCAGCTCCAGGAGGAAGCGAGAGGAGAGGAAGGGCAAGTCTACCACAGATGCATTTGCTAGAGTGCCCGGAGGGCAGAGATATGCTAGAGTGCGGTGTGATGACACTAGAGCTACAGCTTGACTTGACACCAGCTACAGCTCCAGCTCCACCTCCAGCAGCTACTCCACCAGCTCCAGCTACTTCATCAGAAGCTTTCGTTCTTAGAGTTCTTTCTACACCTCCTGGAGATCAAGCCTGAGAGTCGTTTAGCACTATACTTTTTTGAACTTTTTGGTAACTTGTTGCCAAAGGGGGAGAAAAATGTATAGATCATAGGCTTCAAGAGAGAGTGTTGCTGTTTGTCTCTCTTGTTTGGTTGAACTTTTTATTGTGTGCTTGTGTGATACTACTTTGTGTCCTTGTGAGATACTTGTTTGATCATATGCTACCCTTAATTCTTGTTGGATGATATTATCTCTTATATTCTAGATGATCATTCACTTGATTTGGTGATGAATGCATGCTTTAACTTCTATCATTTTGAGCGCTCCACCAAGATGTATGTGACATGGAAGAGTAACCCATGATCCTAATCGATTGTGCATTTGCATTAAAAAGCAAATCTTAAATAATGCACAAATTTAGGGGGAGCTCTTGCTTATCACATACTTCTCAAAGCGACGATGTTTTTCAATACTATTTATCATTTGTTGAAGCTTTGATCTATATGTTGTCATCAATTACCAAAAAGGGGGAGATTGAAAGTGGAGCTATCCCTGGGTGATTTTGGTAATTCCTAACAACATATAGCTCATTGAGCTAATGCTATTCCAAGATAAATATTTCAGGAAAGCTCAATGATTGGCATGGCATGGATTAGAAAGTGGACCCTTCAAAATGCTAAGGACAAAGGATTGGCTCAAGCTCAAAGCACAAGACTCTACATTTTCTATTTTAGTGATCCAAGATCACATTGAGTCTATAGGAAAAGCCAATATTATTAAGAAGGGATGAGGTGTTGCTTAATGAGGATCTTTCTCAAAATGCTTAGTGATATGCTCCAAAACCCTCCACTACTTTCTCATATCCACATATGTCCTAAACCAAAAAGTCCAACTCGGCCACACCAAAATTTCATATTCAGAGCCACCGAGTTCAATTGTCATAGCCACTACCAGAAACCCTAATCAATTCGGTCTCACCGATAGGGATCTCAGTCCCACCGAGATGGGGTTGTAATCTCTGTGTTTCCTTTTCGTAACGTTTTGGTCAAACCGAGATGAGCGATCGGTCCCACCGAGATTGCAATGCAAACTCTCTGTTTCCCTTTTGTAATGTTTCGGTCCAACCGAGATGAGCGAATCGGTCCCACAGAGTTTGCCTGACCAACTTTCTGTTTGACTATTACCAAAATCGGTCTCACCGAGTTTGTGTAATCGGTCTCACCGAGTTATATTATGCCCAAACCCTAATGACATCGGTCCCACTGAGTTGATCCAGTCGGTCCCACCAAGAATCCTAACGTTCACATTTTGAACTAAATCGGTCCGACCGAGTTTCATGATTCG
Organism: Aegilops longissima; assembly: GCA_021605205.1. Lineage (NCBI taxonomy): Eukaryota > Viridiplantae > Streptophyta > Magnoliopsida > Poales > Poaceae > Aegilops > Aegilops longissima. The sequence continues at coordinate 24,265 of JAHIAM010005459.1, forward strand.
GTCCCACCGAGTTTTGTGATTTGTGTGTAACAGTTATATTTTGTGTGGAGGCTATATATACCCCTCCACCCAATCTTCATTCGTGGAGAGAGCCATCAGAACATGCCTACACTTCCAATACATATTTTCTCAAAGAGAACCACGACACTTGTGTTGAGGTCAAGACTTTCCATTCCAACCACATAAATCTTGATCTCTAGCCTTCCCCAAGTTGCTTTCCACTCAAATCTTCTTTCTACCAAATCCAATCCTATGAGAGAGAGTTGAGTGTTGGGGAGACTATCATTTGAGGCACAAGAGCAAGGAGTTCATCATCAACACACCATTTGTTACTTCTTGGAGAGTGGTGTCTCATAGATTGGCTAGGTGTCACTTGGGAGCCTCCGTCAAGATTGTGGAGTTGAACCAAGGAGTTTGTAAGGGTAAGGAGATCGCCTGCCGTGAAGATCTACCCAGTGAAGGCAAGTCCTTCGTGGGCGACGGCCATGGTGGGATAGACAAGGTTGCTTCTTTGTGGACCCTTCGTGGGTGGAGCCCTCCGTGGACTCGCGCAACCGTTATCCTTCGTGGGTTGAAGTCTCCATTAGCGTGGATGTACGATAGCACCACCTATCGGAACCACGGATAAAAAATCTCCGTGTCAACATTGCATTTTCCCCTTCAAAGTCATCCCTTTACCTTCATATGCAATTGTTTTACATTCATTGCTATACTCTTAGAATTGCATGTGTAGGTTGATTGCTTGACTTGTGCTAAGTTGCTAAAATTTGCAAGAACTAAAATTGGGAAAAGGTTATATTTTATTTGGTCAAGTAGTATAATCACCCCCCTCTGGACATATTTCCGATCCTACAGGGACGCTCCTCGATTCTTCCGAACTGTTCTTCATCTTGGGTCGTCGGTCTTGAAAACTGGTTCAACAAATCTTCTTATCTCCGATCTTGAGGATCGCCGAAGTAAATCCGAAGGGTTTATATGTCAGGTATCCGAGGAGCCCCTTTAAGTTATCGACTTTTATCAATGCCTTGTTATTTTTACTCCCACCTCGGGATCGAAGTTGTTCCCGGGCGGCGGTGTCCTCTTGCATCCGAGCTCCAACACCAGACTGCATTTCATGGTATCTTTTGCAGCAGAGCACCAATGCCAGACTGTATCCGAGCTCCAACGCCTGACTGTATACGAGGTGTCATAGATCACCTTGGCTTGAAGAAGTTTAAAGAATGTTAGCCGAGCTTAATGCCGGAAATACCCTCTATAGAGCCAGCCACTTGCATCCGAGCTTTATGCCGAACTGCTTCCGAGGTGATGCACCACCTCAGGCTTGGGCTGATTGTTTACGGACTTTATTTCTGATGCGTATAAATTTATTTGCCATCAACATGTATTGCCAGTAGCCCTCAAGGTGTCCGTTGGCCTAAAATCCAAGATGTACCTGAAGGAAAATATGAAACCGCTGATCCTAGTAGCTTATGAGACTCGGGTCATGAAATCGGCCTGAGGATCAACTCCTAGCTCAGCAGCATACATAGGAATAGAAACGCAGTGTAATATATTAGAGGTAATAGTGATCGGCGGACGGGCCCCTGAGAGAGGGTCGTGAGAAGTCGCCGCTATATATCAGCTTGATGCCGGATAATTCCCATATGGTACTTATTATCGTCCGAAGACGTACTTGTCATAGTTCGGTTATGCCGAACACTGAGCACTTTGAATTTTATGCATTCAATGGGCAATGCAGTAGCCCTCGAGCCACTGGTCGGGTGGCAACACCAGATCAGGGGATCGATGTGCCCCTTTAATATTTGTAAATAATGAGAGCAAAGCCTAGTAGCCCCCGAGCCTTAATGTGGGCACGGGTGGCCGAATTAAGGATCGAAGTCTGTTTGGCAGAAAATTTTGTTGTGTTTAACACAAACTTCTCGGAAAGAGAATATAGATCTCTTAAAAAAGCTTAGAGCTGGTCGAAATCCGAGCTCGCCAAGGTAGGCCCCAAGGGGTTTAAAAGATGGAATGCAGTAAATGGATTTTACTAACAATTTTTATGTGTAATGATTCTATGTATCCAAGTACTTTACATCATTAATGCTCAGATCTGCATTGTACAAAACTTTGTTGACCGACCATCGGCTTCAACCTCCTTGGCCAGTAGCTGGGGACTGTTTGTCCTACTTTATAAAGCCTTTACAAGTGCAAAGTTTTACGGCAAACAAGGAAATCCGGTCATACGGTTTTATGAACAAAGGTACACGGAGAGATATATTATATTACGTTTTTAACGTAAGAAATGTCGGAGTAATGGGCCACGGGTAGGCTAACCCGAAGCCCAGATCCTTTCAAGACAATCGGGGCTGGCTGCGCCCCTCAAGACGCTAAGATAAAGGGTCGTCTTCTGGAAGCCGGCTGGAGGAACATCCGGCTGCCCATAAACGGCCGAGTCCTAGGGACAAGGTCAAAACAAGCCGACTCCTACCTGGCAGCTTCTAGAGAAGCCAGCCCCAAGGAGTCGGCCCGCGACAACAACAAAGCCCATGCCCTCATCGGCAGAAAAAGAGGGTAGACTTCACCCGAGACACATGGTTCTTTTGCTTCCTTCAAAGAACTCGTCTTTGAGCCTCTAAAAAGAAGGGCATAGTATCCCAGCCACCTAGACCACCTAAAAGGAAGGAATTGGTCTTTAGCTTTGAGTGATCCAATCATTGGTGAATGGGTTGATGAGTAGAAGGAAAGGGCCCTCCGACACAGGAGGGATTGGACGGGAATAGCTACAGTGTAGGCTGGCGTGGCCACAGTGCGCAGTACCGGCGGAGATCTTCACCCGGCGCGGCATTGTTGCCATGCCTTCCGTGACATCATCACGAGCAGGCGGAGTCCTGCTTCCACGACGGCTTTGTCATGCGGCCCAAGGGCGATGGGCCCCTTTGTCGCGAGAGTCCGAAGGCGGCGAGAGCCCTACGGTCGGACCGAGGAAGGTCGGCCCCTAGGAGTCGGCCCGCCCTTCCTCGGCCCACACGCCATTAACCAGACGAGACAGGGAGTGGCTACAGTAATCACCCGCCAGGCGGCGGAGCTGTAGCCATGACCCCCTGACCGAGCCTGCGTCATCAGAGACGCGGCAACAGTGATCAGCTACCGACAAGACCTCAGAGCGGCGGGTACGGCCCGTCGGGCCCGTACCCAACCAGTCGGCGGGACCCACCAGGTGGCGGGTCCCAGTAGTCGGTGGAGAAGCCGGCGGCCGAAGAGGCTGACGGCCGGGCCCTACACCCTACCGGATTACCAATGTACCCCTGGGGGGTAGGCCTATATAAACCCCTCAGGGCACCCATGCAAAGGGTTCGAACGATTAGAACTAGAGCAGATCATAGAGGAAGGAGAGAGCTAGCCTTGCCTTCTCCTACCTCTAGCATACAACTCAAGGAGCACTGTGTATTCACTTGTGCCTTAGTGATCATCACGAGACCCATGCAGAGCAGGACTAGGGGTGTTATCTTCTATGAGACCCGAACACAGGTAAAATACGCCGGCGTTCGTGTCTCGCCTCATCCCGCTTCGGCACCGCAACGCGTTTACTCGCTCCCACCATGATAAGCCATCCTTTGGCATATGTCGCACCCAACCCCGACATTTGGCGCCCACCATGGGGCGAGGTGCACCGTCGTCAGGAGACACCTGCTCGGCGGGAACCCTTTTCCTCCTGGCGAAGCGCAGCCAGCTCGGCACGCCAGACGCAGTCTCGCGCCCGACGCTACGCATGGCGCGGAAGTCGCCTCTGTGACGATTGCCTCGCTGATCTCATTGGCGAGGTCCACCTCTCCGCGAGCCAGCGTCCAAAGCGAGCCAGAGCGACCACGAGAGCCTCCTCGCGGGCCTCCTGGGTCAACTCCACGTCACCAGCGAGCCAGCTGTGGACCTGTAGTCTGTAGGCTCCACCGATCCGATGTTGGTTGACTCCGACACCAGGTCGCTCGACGCGTTCCCCACTAACGTGGTGGTCTACGACGAGCCGCTCCCTCGCGCGGAGAGCGGCGGAAGCACCGTCACGGAGGTGCTAGTCATTGGTCACGGCGAGCACTCCGGCGGAGGTGCTTGCGACCCTCTCGATGCGGCGCTGCAAGACTTGACGGCGCCCATCCTAGAAAACGCCCGGCGCCGAGGCGCTGGAGGCACGCCGCATCCAGCTCGTCGAAGGCACCAAGAAGTTGGCTAGCATGAGGCGCCCGTCGGAAGCCTACCAGCGTGAGATGGACCGCACTATGGGTGGCACGCCGGCTCGGTGGGCCCAGCCGCTAACGCAGTCCAGCGGTGTGGTGTGGCCATTGCCAACCTGTTGGGGCAGATCGCCCCATCTACACTGCCTTTGGGAAAACATCCGAGCTGCCCGGCGCGGCGTAAAAGCTGGACAAGTTCAAAGGCGAAGAACGTCGCCCGGATGGCGGGCGCGTCCAGCGGCTCCTCGACGACTCGCCGAAAGCAACACGAGGCGGCTGCCGACCGAGGCGCTCCACCGCAAAACAACGATCGCCTCCCGCCGAGATCAAAGCGCGACCTCCGGACCCGGCTGGTGGCGCCCGCGAAAGAAGAGACAAGGAGCCGGCTGCCAGCCGCAGTCGGACTCGTGTCACCATAGAGCGCGACCAAGACGGCTGCCCAAGAGCAGCGGAACGGCGGGACGACTGTCCGCCCCCTCCCCCCGCAGGGAAAGGCGCGTTTCCCCGCCGCCTGTTGATCACCCGTCACTCGGCGACCGCCTTGGCTGCCGTGAAGGAATCGGATAAAACGATGCCCGCCACCGGATCAACCATCTCCATCGGTCCCTGACGCTAGAAGAAGAAGATGAGTTGGGTCCGCCGTGTTTCGGCCCCCGTATTCGAGATGAGCCCTTCCCCAAAGGGTTCATGCTCCCAAGAGACACGCCCAAATACACCGGCTCCGTGAAGCCGGAGGACTGGCTGGTCGACTACTCCACAGCCGTCAGCATAGCAAACAGCAACAAGCGTGTTGCTGTGAAATACGTTCCGCTCATGCTCCAAGGCACAACCGGACATGGCTGAATAGCTGAAGCCTGAAGCATCAACAGCTGGCTCGACTTCACCGACGCCTTCGTCCGCAACTTCACCAGCACGTACAAGCGGCCGCCCAAGCCCCACCAGCTCTCCTTATGCGTGCAAGGCCCCAACGAGTCGACTCGCGACTACCTCACGCGCTGGACCGAGCTCCGCAACTCTTGCAAAGGCGTGCATGAGGTGCAGGCCATCGAGTACTTCACCGCCGGATGCCGAGAGGGCACTCTCCTCAAGCACAAGCTTCTCTGCGACGAGCCGGTGACCCTCGATGAGCTGTTGATCATAGCAGACAAATACGCCACGGCCGACTCCTCCATGAAGGCAGAGATCCAAGTAAATGCGTCTGGCAAAGTGGCCCCTCAAGCACCCCAAACCCCGGCTGGTGACACCAGTCAGCGTCAACAGCAGAACGACCACAAGTGCAAGGCTACGCAGCCGGCTTCCACCAGCCGGCAGGTGGCAAAAGTCGAAGGCCAGCAGCCGGAAGGGCAGCCTCCGCCCAAACGCCAGAAGGGCGGTAAGCCCAATTGGCTGCCGGCTTTCTCATATGAGCGGACTCTGGATGCACCCTTTAAATTCCATAGTGGTGCGAAGCCGTCCAACCACACCACTCAGAAGTGCCATTGGCTCACCAGGATCACCAAAGGAGACGGCCTCTTGCCTCCCCTGCCTACTGGGCAGCCGCCTCCTCCTCCGCCCCAGCAGCCGACGGTCAGACCAGTCGGAGCCATACAAGATGAGTATCCAGAAGAGAACGAAGCTTATGTCATGTTCACCAGCATGGCCAATGATCGATGCAGCAGATGGCTGCAGCAAGAATAAGTGAATGTGGTAGCATCGAGACCCAGAGTTCATGTATTGGTCGAGAAGCCCATCAATTTGAGGCGAGCCGATCACCAGAGGTGATGCCCAATCCAGCTCCTATGCCCTGGTTTGGGATGCCACCTTTGCCACAGATAGGCAAGCCGCTCGTTTCTCCCGAGTCCTGATAGATGGCAGCAGCAGCATCAACATCCTGTACAAAGACACCATGGAGAAGTTAGGAATCGAGGCAAAGGCAGCTTCATCCAGGTGGACTGTATTACGACATAGTTCTGCCCTTTCCTGCTCACCAATCGGCAAGATCCGGATAGGCGTCCTCTTTGGGGACAAAGATCACTCTGCCGAGAGCGATCTGGTTTGAAGTGGTGGACCTTGAGAGCCCATACCATGCGCTACTTGGCGGCCTGCTCGGCCAAGTTCATGGCGGTCCCCCACTAAGCCTACCTCAAAATGAAGATGCCGAGCTCCAAGGGGTTCTGACCATAGCCGGCGACTGCAAGAAGTCGTCCGCCTGCGCAGCTGAGAGCAGTCGGTTGGCCGAGTCCCTCGTCATCGCAGCTGAGAAGCGGCTCCTTGACCAGGTCGTGGCGATGGTAGGCAAGCAGCTGGAGATGTCGCTCGATCCCAAGGAGTCGGAAGCTGAGGGCTCGTTCAAGCCAGCCAAAGAGACGAAGAAGATACCCTTGGACCCGGAACACCCAGAGAGGTACGCCGTCGTAGGTGCCAAACTCGACAGCAAATAGGAAGGCGAGCTCGTCGATTTCCTCCTTGAGAATCGGGACATCTTTGCATGGTCTCCCAAAGACATGCGGTTGTCAAGCCAGTTCGCCGAGCACAAGTTACATGTCCGGCCCGATGCCAAACCAGTCAGGCAGCCCATGCGCCGCCTGTCAGAAGAGAAGAGAAGAGTCGTTGGAGAAGAGATAGCCAGATCTTTGGCAGCGGCTTCATCCTGGAGGTGTTCTTTCTAGAGTGGCTGGCCAACCCTGAAACGCCCTCGATGCGGCTATATCTCCCACGTGTCGAAGCACGACTTAGAGGCATAACCGCATTGAAAGCAATGTCGCAAGTGAGGTAATCTTCACACAACCCATGTAATACATAAGGGAAAGAGATACATAGTTGGCTTACAATCGCCACTTCACACAATACATGAGTAAAACATTACATCATACAGATACAATCAAGGTCCGACTACGGAACCAAAATAAAAGAAGACTACCCCAAATGCTACAGATCCCGATCGTCCCAAGCTGAGCTCCACTCTTGATCAACTGAAGCGAAACAACACAAAGAACAAGATCTTCATCGAGCTCCTCCTTGAGCTCGGTGCATCACCTGCACGGTTCAGCGGCACCTGCAAACTGGTTTTGGAAGTATCACATGAGTCACGGGGACTCAGCAATCTCACACCCGAGATCAAGACTATTAAGCTTAAAGGTAGGACAGGGTAGTGAGGTGGAGCTGCAACAGCGACTAGCATATATGGTGGCTAACATACGCATAAAGAGAGCGAGAAGAGGAGGCAAAGCACGGTCGAACAACTATGATCAAGAAGTGATCCTGAAACTACTTACGTCAAACATAACTCCAACACCGTGTTCACTTCCGGACCCCCGAGAAGAGACCATCACAGTTACACACGCGATTGGTGTATTTTAATTAAGATCAACCGGGTTTTCTACAACGGACATTAACAAATTCCCATCTGCCACATAACATGAGCACGGCTTTGAAAGTTCAAAACCCTGCGGGGTGTCCCAACAGCCCATGATAAGCTCTCGCGATCAACGAAGGATATTCCTTCTCCCGGGAAGACCCGATCAGTCTCGGAATCCGGCTACAAGACATCTCGACAGTAATAAAACAAGTCCAGCAAAGCCGCCCGGATGTGCCGACAAATCTGATAGGAGCTGCACATATCTCGGTCTCGGGCACACCGGATTGTCCAAACTTCGGTAGGCCAACCCGAGTTGCCCTGGTAGCCACCGGCGGTGTGACAGTTTGGACCAACACTCAACGAGCACGGCCGGGGGGTAAAATAAGATGACCCTTGGGCTCCGAAACCAAGGGAAAAAGGGCTAGGTGAGGCAAATGGTAAAACCAATGTTGGGCCTTCTTTGGAAAAGTCTTATTCAAAGCGAACTGTCAAGGGGTCCCATAAATCACCCGACCGCGTTAGGGACGCAAAAATCCGGGAACATAATACCGATATAGCGGAAACTAGGGCGGCAAGAGTGGAACAAAACACCAGGCATATGCCGAGCCTTCCACCCTTTACCAAGTATATAGATGCATTAATTAAATAAGATATATTGTGATATCCCAACAAGTAATCATGTTCCAACAAGGAACAACATCTCCATGTTCAACAAGGAACAAACTTCATCTTCACCTGCAACTAACAACGCTATAAGAGGGCTGAGCAAAGCGGTAACATAGCCAAACAACGGTTTGCTAGGAAAGGATGGTTAGAGGTTTGACATGGCAATGTGGGTGGCATGATATAGCAAGTGGTAGGCATCGTAGCATAGGCATAGCAAAAAGCGAGCAAACTAGCAAGCAAAGATAGAAGTGATTTCGAGGTATGGTCATCTTGCCGAAATCCATAAGGAAGAAGAACGAGTCCATGAAGAAGACAAGCGGACGAAGTCGAGCGAATCCTCACAACTCCGAACGAAACCGAAGCTAACGAGAGAAGCACCGGAAAGAAACAAACAACATAGTAAACACACAAGCATAAACATGGCATGATGCACAATCAAGTATGATGCATGTCCGGTTTAAAGAGGCATGGCATGGCAATATGCACAAACAATCCTACAAATTAAGTGGAGCTCAATATGCAGCGAATTGCATATCGTGAAACTTCACAACATTATTTAGTTCTCTCTCGGTTAGGTACTCAACAATATTAAATGTTATTAAACATGGCAAGAGGTGAAGCATAAATAAACTATCTATTTAGGCAAGTTTAAATGAGGCCGGAAACAACAAACAACAATTCCGGAAAATCCCCATATGCAAATTATGGATTAGGAACAGATCTGACCTAAAGCATATTTTAGAGTTGTTAAACATGCAAAGTAATGTTACCATGTTAATCTATGCATTTTCTACCCCATTTACATATATAATTTATTTAAATCCGAGTTACGGTTATTTAGTTATGAAATAAATCATTTTAACATGGCATTTAAGCAAATTAATGCAACCAACAATTATAAGCATTTTAATTGTTGTTATCATGATCTTGGATGACATGTGCAAGTTTTATGCAATATTATGAAAGCGTTAACATGAGCATGATATGAAGCATTATGTCACCGTGGTGGAAGAAAGGGTGCCACGACAGCGAATCCGAAAATGGTGCCACGGCAACACATCGGTTCCGATAACTCGATTGAGATATCGGTACAAAGGAAAGCGTGACGGAGCGAGTCATGCAAGAAGGTGGGGTGATCCGGTTCGGGTTCCCACGGAGCGGTGGCATGGCAAAGAGGGGCATCGCAAGGATGATTCGATCACGGCGGTAAATCACGGGTTATACCTCGAAGCGAGCAATCGGGACGGGTCGAGTTTCAGAGAGGAAGTAGGCGTTCACGGGTCGTCGAGGGAAGTAGAGGAAGTAGTCGTTCTCGCGATGATCACCGAGGAAGTAGGGGTACACGTTCGAGAGGAAGTCGTTGTTCACGTTCGATGGTAGTGGTACACGGCGTAGGGAAGTAGAGCGTTCATGTCCGTGGATGTTCGGGGTCCACGGGGTCTTGGTCGGCGAGTAGTGGTACGCGTGTCATCGGGTACTTGTCGTTTCGGTTCGGTGGTCGTCGGTCGTAGTGGTACTTGGCGTTTCCGCATTTACGGTAGAGGTACTTGGCGTATCGTCGGGGCACTTGTCGCATCATCGTGTAGTCGAACTTGACGGAACCGAAGGGTACTTGGCGTTTGTCGGGTACTTATCGGTCTCGGGCGGTCTTGGTCTTGATGAGAATCGAAGAGAGCTTGGCGTCCTGGTTCGGTGGTCGAACACGGCAGGGCAGCTCGGATGCATCACCTCTTAGGGGTCGCCGGCAATGGCGGGTGGCGATAGGCATGGTGGTCGCGAGGCGACGAGAAGGGCCGCTTTGGGGCCGCGGAGTTCTTCTTGCGGCGAGGGTCGCCGAACGGAGGGAACGCAGGAGGCTGGGCGCGGTCACCATCACCGGCAGGGCTTGGCGGGAGGAGACACGGAGGCGGGCGGCGGAGCAAGGCGGCACGGCGGTCTGCTGGAGAAGGAAGGCGAGGGCGCGAGGTCGACGGGAAGGTGCAGAGGAGGAGGCGGACATGGCGTGGGGCTCGGCGCAGCTCCTCAGGCGCCTTGGCCAGGAAGCGGCGACGGGAGGAAGGGCGCGCGCTCTGGTTCGGTGGTCTGGCGGAGGAGAAGCGGGCGGTGGCGGCGGACCAGGAGGTGGCAGGGGTGGCGGACCAGGCAGCGTTCTGCTTGAGCTGAGAAAACGACGACGGAAGGAAAGGAGGCCATGGGTCGGGCGCCATGGGAGGCAAGGCATGGGGCTGAGAGGGTGGTCTTGAGGCTGCGAGGAGAGGTGAGATCGAGAGGAGGAGATGGGGATCAGACTCATGGCGCGCTGGAGGGATCGGGCATCGAGGGAGAGAGCGAGGGATCGGGAGGATGCTAGGGTTAGGTCGGTGGGGCGGCTGGGCCTGCTTAGGCTGCAGATGGGCCGGCCTAGGGAGGCTGGCCTGCTGGGCTAGAGGCCGGCTGGGCTGGCTCCTCTCTCTCTAAAAAAAAGAAAAGAGAAAAGAAAGAAACGAAGATTAAGAAAGAAAAGAAAGAGAGGTTAGAGGAAGAAGTTGGACATGGGGATAATTTTCCCGAGCTCGCAAAAATGTGAGGAATTTAACAAAAATGATCCAAGGACTTTTGGTGGAACTCCGGAAAATGATAGAATAATAATGGCAAGGTTTTGAGGTCAACTCGGAGGAGAAAAAGGCATGGGATTTAATATGCAAGTGTGTTATGGTGAATTCCAAATTAATGGAATATTTTATATAGCTCCATAAATATTAGGAGGATATGTTATAAAGAGAAAACACCATGTGAATCCCTCGGTTTAAATGGATCGAGAAAAATCCATACAATTTATTTAGTTGAGTTTTAAAATTAATGATATAATGCCATGATGACATGATGCAATGCAAGAGATGACAAGATGAATGCTCAAACAAAACAAATCGCACGACAAAACTCGGAAAACCCTGGAAGGCAACTGAAGCTCCGGTCTTGGGGCGTCACAACACTCCACCACTACGAGAGGATCTCGTCCCGAGATCTAGGATGGCACCGGAGAAAAACGGAAGAGGAAGAGGTAAAACAAAGTTGCTTCTTTGACAAACGAATGAAACCAAAGAACCTTGAGAGGTTGAACAAAATGAAAGAAAGAAAACAACGAAGATGAAGAAAGTTGAAAACACTCTGTTAGAAAAGAGGAACAAGGGATACGACGGGAACCAAGAGGTTTAGTGATAAGATAGATACTGAAACCACTCCGGTTAAAACTAGATCGAGAAGGAATAATATTGATATAATTTGGGCAGCAGTCCGACTGAAAGAAGAAGGAAAACTTGATAAGATGAAAAGAACTCGAATGAAAACATGACACTCCGGTTAAAACGATAAGCAAGGAAAAGAACATGGTCTTGACAAAAGAAGATGATGGGTCGAAGAGAGCAACATCACAATGCCTCGGAAACAATGCATGATCGATAGAAAGTTGGAATGAATAGAGCGAAGAATGAAACCAACATCTTCCACCATAAATGAATTTGAAAGAGCAATTACGAAGTTGGATTGAACGGAGTTGTTTGAAAAAAACAACAACGATAAGGATAAGCTTGTAGTGGGCTTATGAAAACATCTCAAAATTATGAGGTGAGCTTCGCCACCAACGGAAACAATTGATTGAATTAAGATCAACAAGGAGGCGAAACTTATTTCACCGAGAGGACAAATGAAGAACTTGGGTCATTAATAAGCACCATAAATAACAACAATCCTTAGGGAAAGCTTTAGGTGAAATATAGCCCAAGACAACTCCAATGAATAGATTGATGGATTTAAAATACCTCATTCTTGACAACATGTGAATCATGAAACACGAACTCAAATTGTCGGGAATGACATAACACCACCTCAAATGATAAGGTAGAACGAATTGCACTTCGAAATGCAAGAAGAAGAATACTTAAACTCCTCAAAACAAAACATGTGTTGAGCACCATGTTCAATTTTGAGTATGGCTTGACGGATCTTAACTCCGAGAGAAATCTTGAAGAACAATTGAAGAATGAAAAGAATCCTGAGGAAGCACCATGTAAAGCCTCCATGAAGAACTCCGGTAAGAAAAGGATGATAAAAGGAAGAGAAGTTGCAAATACAAGGTGAAACCTTGCAGTGATAAGATGAAGCTTTGAAATGATATAACCGAGAAAGCTTGGAACTCCGGAAAGAAAGATGAACAAATGAAACCAAGAATTTTGATGAACCTCCGGAATAAGGAATTGAACTTACTCGATGAAACAAGAATAAGAATTACATTATGCTGATCCTTCACCAATTAAATTGATGGAAAGCAATGGATTTGGCATACTACTTATTCTCATTGAAAGGATTGAAGAGAGATATTGCTCAACTTGGGAAGGTCTTCAACGAACCACCATAATAATTGAGAATGAGCGTAGCAAAGGCACAATTCACCGGAAGAATTGGAAAAGCGAATAAAGATGCTTGACAAAATTTAGATACATTAGAATGAAGAGATCATGAACTGATTAGAGGATATTTGACGATGCACGGTGAGATTTGGAAAACAAGAGTTGAGCGTTGGAATGGATAATTCTGAGATGATGGCTCCGGAGAATCAAACTGAAAAGACTCCTGAATTGCTCCGGGTGGGTTAAAAGAATTCTCACAACCGAAAATAATTATGAGAATGGCACGAAGCTAGAACCATGAATCTTGAAGAGAAAGGAGCGAGATTTAAGAGGAACTCTTCTTCGGTCTTCAAAATTCGAGAATGACGATGAGAAACACCATCATGAATTGTTGAAGCACTCCGGAATGAAAATTAGAAAGGTTGAACCAACAATGAAAATAATTTGAAAGATCTTGGAGAAAGACATTTGAGTGATGATAATTCATCCTTACATTCAACTTTGCAATGAATTTGGGAATAGCTCGGGAAAATAAAAGAGTCGAGGTAAGATCACAGGAAAAGACACGTGGGTTAGGGCCACTCAAAAGAACCACCGTTGAACAATTGTTTGAAATAGATATTGCCTTTGGTAGAATTAAATGGCTTGAATGAGATAACAACCTCAAAAGAACTTGAGTGAATTGAGAATGGAAACTAGAATCTTCTGAGGTATCTTCAACACTCCGGAACAATTGAATAACAAAAAGTGAAAATTAAGAGATGCACCGGCATGAGAAAGCGTTTGCAACAAGGAAAGGAATATGATCAATACTGAAAGCTTGAGTTAAATCCACCGGAAAAGAAAATTAAAATGGAACAATGATAAGATAAAAGCTTCCTTAGCGTCTTCATGAGAAATCACCGGATAGAACATTGAAAGAAAAGAATGAAGAAACTTCACTCAATAAAAATGGATACTTGATTAAGAAATCTGAGTCCTTGAAGAAAAAGGGTGGGTGGGCGGGAAATCAAAACAACTTGGGTCGGATGAAACGAACACCGTTGAGAAAAAGCTTAGAATTGATCTTGCGAATGTTGGAATGATCGGATTCACTTGAAGAGAAGCACGACGGTTGGAAAAGAATTAACATGACAAGCTCAGTGATCAAGAAGGATTAGTATTCACATAGCAATATGAGAACACCAATTAGGAAAAGGTATGGAATCAACACTTGGCATTGAAGCAACTCGAATACCACAAAACAAAACAAAAACAAAAGATTGGCTTCAAGAATGAGCGGAACAAACACATGATAGAATTTACGCCCAAAGTGTTAGTGGTGGGGCCCACACGACACGACGTATAGCGGACGTCACGAATGACAAACAAGGCGTCCCGAATCAGCATAGCCAAGGATTCTTTAAGGCGTCTCGCGACCCATAGAATCGACCGTGAATGGGCGGACCACTAGGCGTTGAACCCCAATCTCAAATCATACATCCGTCGGAAAGATATCCTGTAAGCTACTAGAATTCCCACCTATAAACTCCGAAACTTTCTGGTTATGCAATCTGGTGTTGGGGATCTGAGGGACACAAAATATATCACCCAAACTAACAATACCTAGATCCAATTGTATCCATCCGTCAACACATAACCAAGAAACCTTCGAAATTGTGTACCTCGACCTTGAAAAACATCCGTTATACAAGTCATGGCAATACTCCCTTTTCGCCACGATCTTTGGGCTATCAGGTTATCTCACCAACAACTGCACAAAAGAGATTTCGATGTCGGTAAAACTCAGGTATTCGAGCTGCAGCGATAAAATTGTGGCGACAACACCTCGAGCTCAACTCCGGGACACTGCCACAACCCCTAAATGTCGAGGCACCAAGAACAATGTTCTCGTCACAAAACCATCGGAACGATTCCAAGATACCAGCGTGATCCTAAAAAATTTTTTAGTGAAATTTGAGAAGAGAAAAGTCAAAACTCTCGTCGGGATACCTCACAGAGCTGACAGAAGGGACTGGGAGTAAAAGAATCCTACTCTCCGATATATATAATCCTAAGACTCAAAACATTTTCCGTTCTAGACTCAACAAGCATGACAAACAATCAAGTAGGGGCTCCTAAGTCGGGAAGGCTCGATTACCAACTTGAAACGCCCTCGATGCGGCTATATCTCCCCGTGTCGAAGCACGACTTAGAGGCATAACCGCATTGAAAGCAATGTCATAAGTGAGGTAATCTTCACACAACCCATGTAATACATAAGGAAAGAGATACATAGTTGGCTTACAATCGCCACTTCACACAATACATGAGTAAAACATTACATCATACAGATACAATCAAGGTCCGACTACGGAACCAAAATAAAAGAAGACTACCCCAAATGCTACAGATCCCGATCGTCCCAACTGGCTCCACTCTTGATCAACTGAAGCGAAACAACACAAAGAACAAGATCTTCATCGAGCTCCTCCTTGAGCTCAGGTGCATCACCTGCAGTTCAACGGCACTGCAAACTGGTTTTGGAAGTATCTCGTGAGTCACGGGGACTCGACAATCTCACACCGCGAGATCAAGACTATTAAGCTTAAAGGTAGGACAGGGTAGTGAGGTGGAGCTGCAGCAGCGACTAGCATATATGGTGGCTAACATACAAAAGAGAGCGAGAAGAGGAGGCAAAGCGCGGTCGAACAACTATGATCAAGAAGTGATCCTGAAACTACTTACGTCAAACATAACTCCAACACCGTGTTCACTTCCCGGACCCATGAGAAGAGACCATCACAGTTACACACGCGGTTGGTGTATTTTAATTAAGATCAACCGGGTTTTCTACAACGGACATTAACAAATTCCCATCTGCCACATAACCGAGGCACGGCTTTGAAAGTTCAAAACCCTGCGGGGTGTCCCAACAGCCCATGATAAGCTCTCGCGATCAGCGAAGGATATTCCTTCTCCGGGAAGACCCGATCAGTCTCGGAATCCGGCTACAAGACATCTCGACAGTAATAAAACAAGTCCAGCAAAGCCGCCGGATGTGCCGACAAATCTGATAGGAGCTGCACATATCTCGGTCTCGGGGCACACCGGATTGTCCAAACTTCCGGTAGGCCAACCCGAGTTGCCTGGTGGCCACGGCGGCGACGATTTGGACCAACACTCACGACGAGCACGGCCGGGGGTAAAATAAGATGACCCTTGGGCTCGAAACCCAAGGGAAAAAAAGGCTAGGTGAGGCAAATGGTAAAACCAATGTTGGGCCTTCTTTGGAAAAGTCTTATTCAAAGCGAACTGTCAAGGGGTCCCATAAATCACCCGACCGCGTTAGGGGCGCAAAAATCCGGGAACATAATACCGATATGATGGAAACTAGAAGCGGCAAGAGTGGAACAAAACACCAGGCATAAGCCCGAGCCTTCCACCCTTTACCAAGTATATAGATGCATTAATTAAATAAGATATATTGTGATATCCCAACAAGTAATCATGTTCCAACAAGGAACAACATCTCCATGTTCAACAAGGAACAAACTTCATCTTCACCTGCAACTAACAACGCTATAAGAGGGCTGAGCAAAGCGGTAACATAGCCAAACAACGGTTTGCTAGGAAAGGATGGTTAGAGGTTTGACATGGCAATGTGGGTGGCATGATATAGCAAGTGGTAGGCATCGTAGCATAGGCATAGCAAAAAGCGAGCAAACTAGCAAGCAAAGATAGAAGTGATTTCGAGGTATGGTCATCTTGCACGAAATCCATAAGGAAGAAGAACGAGTCCATGAAGAAGACAAGCGGACGAAGTCGAGCGAATCCTCACAACTCCGGAGCGAAACCGAAGCTAACGAGAGAAGCACCGGAAAGAAACAAACAACATAGTAAACACACAAGCATAAACATGGCATGATGCACAATCAAGTATGATGCATGTCCGGTTTAAAGAGGCATGGCATGGCAATATGCACAAACAATCCTACAAATTAAGTGGAGCTCAATATACAGCGAATTGCATATCGATGAAACTTCACAACATTTATTTAGTTCTCTCTCGGTTAGGTACTCAACAATATTAAATGTTATTAAACATGGCAAGAGGTGAAGCATAAATAAACTATCTATTTAGGCAAGTTTAAATGAGGGCGGAAACAACAAACAACAATTCGAAAAATCCCCATATGCAAATTATGGATTAGGAACAGATCTGACCTAAAGCATATTTTAGAGTTGTTAAACATGCAAAGTAATGTTACCATGTTAATCTATGCATTTTCTACCCCATTTACATATATAATTTATTTAAATCCGAGTTACGGTTATTTAGTTATGAAATAAATCATTTTAACATGGCATTTAAGCAAATTAATGCAACCAACAATTATAAGCATTTTAATTGTTGTTATCATAATCTTGGATGACATGTGCAAGTTTTATGCAATATTATGAAAGCGTTAACATGAGCATGATATGAAGCATTATGTCACCGTGGTGGAAGAAAGGTGCCACGACAGCGAATCCGAAAATGGTGCCACGGCAACACATCGGTTCCGATAACTCGATTGAGATATCGGTACAAAGGAAAGCGTGTGAGCGAGTCATGCAAGAAGGTGGGGTGATCCGGTTCGGGTTCCCGCGAGCGGTGGCATGGCAAAGAGGGCATCGCAAGGATGATTCGATCACGG
>JAHIAM010005460.1:0-40299 GCA_021605205.1 Aegilops longissima
TATACAGCTGCAACTTCTCTTGTGGCCTAGGTGCGACAAGTATTGGAGTGGAGGACAGGTACCTCTTTAAGTCCTGCAGCGCAGCCTCCGCTTCGGAGTCCATTTCATTGACCTACCTTTTTCAAAATCTTGAAAAGTGGCAGGGCGGCCAGCAGACCTAGAGATAAACCTGCCGAGAGCAGCCACGAACCGCAAGTCTTCGTGACATCCTTGACGCGCTTTGGTGCTTCAATCTGCTCAATGGCCTTGATCTTGTCGGATTGGCTTCAATTCCCGCCGAGACACGAAGAACCCGAGAAGCTTGCCGGAAGGAACTCCAAACACGCACTTCTTGGGGTTGAGCTTGAGGTTGATCTTGCGTAGATTTGCAAAAGTCTCGTCTAAATCTTGAACCAGAGTTGCTTTGTCCTTGCTCTTGACCACTATGTCATCCATGTAAGCTTCTACATTTCTGTGCATTTGCGGTTCAAAAGCGCCATGGACTACTCTTGCAAACGTTGAACCAGCATTATTTAGCCGAAAAGGCATCCGTACAAAACAGTATGTGCCACATGGGGTGATGAATGCGGTTTTCTCCTCATCCTCCTCTGCCATGAAGATCTGATGATATCCTGAATATGCATCAAGAAATGAAAGCAAATCACATCCAGCCGTGGAGTCAACAATCTTGTCGATGCGCCGCAAGGAAATGGGTCTTTGGGACAAGCTTTATTAACATCTCGTGAAGTCGATACACAGTCTCCATTTCCCATTTGCCTTATGTAACAACTACAGGATTGGCCAACCACGAGGATGGAGCACCTCCGACAAGGCCTGCTGCTTCCAACTTCTTGATCTCTTGTGCAATGAACTCTTGGCGCCCACCGCTGCTTCCCGACTTTTTGCTTGACGGACCGCGATGAGGACAGACAGCTAGGTGATGCTCAATTACTTTTCCTGGAACACGGGGATGTCGACGCTTGCCATGCAAACACGCCGACATTCGCCTGCAGAAAGCAACGAACGCGCCTTCCTATTTAGGGTCGAGTGGCATCGATGGTGAAGGTACCACCAGTGTCGCCCTCCTTGGCGGGCACCTTCTTGGTCTTTGGCGGAGCTGCCATCGCCTTCTTGCACTTGCGGTGGAGCTCGATGGTGCGTCCTCGATGGTAGCGCAGCACCAAGAGGTGCGCTTGCTGGAGTGGGCATCCAAGCTCTTGCCGGACTTGGTCTTCTTCTTCCCCCCGGGAGCTTCAGTGGCAAGTGATTTGCTATCTGTTGTAGCTGCTGCCTCCCGGTAGATCTTGTCGGCGCAGATAAGAGCATCCTTCTTGTCGCCATGTACAGAAATGATACTTATCGGGCCGGGCATCTTGAGCAAGTTGTATGCATAATGAGAGGCTGCCATGAACTTGGCGAGTGCTGGACGGCCAAGTATTCCATTGTAAGGCAATGGAAAATCAGCGACGTCAAACGTGACCCTCTCAGTCCTGAAGTTTAGTTCACTGCCAAATGTTACCGGCAACGTGATCTTCCCCTTTGGCTTGCTCCTTCCTAGGTTGATTCCTTGGAATGTGCCAGTCTCTTCGAGCTCACTGTCAAGGATCTGAAGCTTCTGGAGCACCGTGGATGAGATCAGGTTTAAGCCGGCCCCGCCATCAACTAGCATCTTGGTGACCTTGAGGTTGCGGATAGTTGGTGAGACCAACATCGGCAAGCACCCGACCGCGGTTATGCGATCAGGGTGGTCCTCAATATCAAAGATGATAGGCATGCTGGACCATTTCAAAGGCTTGCGTGACTCTACGGATGGTTCTCGCTGCATTAACCTCCCGCATCCATTGCTTGAGTTGGCGTGTGAGGTATGCGAGAAGCACCGCCACAACGCAGAGGACCTCCATGGTCAAACTCCTGCTCGTCAGCCTCATCATCTTCCATATCTTCATCGCCATCGTCGCCTTTCATCCTTGTCGCGCCGCTGGGAGGTCTGTCTCCTTGCCGCTGCTTGGCCTTGTCGCGGCGCCCTCCCCGCCGGTCGCTTCTTGCTAGCTCCCCAGCACCTTCCTGGCCTTCTCCTTGTCGCGCTCTCAGACTCAGCATTTGTTGTTCAACAAGCTGCTCGACCTTCTTGCAGCTCGAGGTCGTGGCCCTTGGTGCGTGAATCTTGCAGATCGTTTGTTGAGCTGTCCCGCTTGTCGGCGGCCGCCACAAAGCTTGCAATCGGCGCCAGCCGTAACCTCCTTGCCGGAGCCACCAACTTTGGCTTTCTTGGCGGCACCATCGTTGCCGGACTTCTCGACAACTAGTACCTCTTTGCTCTTCTTCCTTCGGTTGTTCCGCCGCCGACTCTTCCTTGCCGGGGCGGTCTCCTCACTATCAGATCCTGCTTCAGATTCTCTCCGGAGTCTCCTCCTTCCTCAAGACGCACACTTGTCGGCCGAGCATATAGCTCATCGACGCCCTTGACTTTGCACATCGCCATCTCCTCCTCATCCTGCGGTTCCGCACATTCTCGATGAAACACACCGATCACCACGGCGGGTGGACATCCGATGTTGTAGTGCACACGGCTGAATCTCTGAATGAACTTGCGCAGGGACTCTCCTTCCTTCTGGGCGAGCAGATGAAGGTCGCTCTCTTGGCCATGAGGCTTGTGGCCGCCTGTGAAGGCGCCGACAAACTGATGGCATAAATCTGCCCAAGAGGATATGGAGCTGTCCGGCAAGTGCATGAGCCAAGATCTAACATTGGGCTTCAGTACCAGTGGGAAGTAGTTGGCGAGGATCTTGTCGTCTCGTCCCCCCGCAGCCTGCACCGCGATAGTGTAGATGCTGAGGAACTCCGATGGATGCGTCCTGCCATCATACTTTTCTGGCACGTATGGCTTGAAATTTTTCTTGTCGGGCCACTGGACTTGCCGCAGCTCACGAGTGAACGCAGGGCAACCTACCGCTGCACGGCAAGTCACCCGTTCTTCGGGCGCATGCATCGCCAACAGAGGGCCCAGCGCTGGTCGGATTGACGCCGCTTTCTTCGCGCCGATGCGAAGTTCGAAGGCTTCTTGTTGCCGTTTGAAGAACTTGGCGCTGATCACGGCGAGCTCGTGGATCCGGCGACGCGTGGAGTCACCGCCGAGGTGGATCCGGCGAGTCGGCGATCTTGGCCTTCGGGTGGAGAGTGCATGGTGGTTGCACCTTCACAGGTCTGCCGCCACCGCTCGCGTTTTGTCGCCTCGCCGCCGCAGCGGCGTGCTTGGTTGTCGCGAACGCCGCCGCTGGCAAAGCCGATGAGACTTTGATGGTGGCCTCCATTCGCCGACCTTGTCCGCCGTCGGAGGGTAATCCAGAGCAGTTGAGCTCGCGCCAAAGCTTCGCTGAGTGGTGGGAGGCAATGGCGAACGGTGCGAGGAGCGGATATGCTCGACTTCTAAACATGTTAGAAGGAGCAGATCCCGCCCAGCGATCGCGTTTCGCCGCACCAGCCTGTTGGCGCGCGCTGTTCTTGAGCGCCCCGGATCCACCGCTTGATCTTGGCCCAACGAACGATAGCGCCATGAAAGCACCATGACGCTGTCGGTCTCAAGGCCTCCCGAGATGTACGCTGCACGTGAACGGACGCCGAGGTTTGCGCCGCTTGTCCTTGGACTTAGCAGCGACACGGCTCCCTCGCCGACGTTCGCTCCTCCGCCGGCGTTTTATCCACCACTCGCCGGCTCCCGTGGTGGTGGGTTTGACGCGACGGTTTCTGTTCCCGCCAAGCCTTCTTCTTCGGTGGCATGTTGATGAAGATGATGAAGATGTTGCCCGTGTGAACGCCGGATCAGGTTCACACAGGCTCGACGCCCCCTACCTGGCGCGCCAAAGATGTCGGGGAAGCTGATCGTAACCCAGGAACACCTATGGGACCGGCGGACCGAGTCCCTTTTGGTTCGGTGGGAGGCGGAGATTGCACGAAGAGCAGATCGAG
Source organism: Aegilops longissima (assembly GCA_021605205.1). Classification (NCBI taxonomy): domain Eukaryota; kingdom Viridiplantae; phylum Streptophyta; class Magnoliopsida; order Poales; family Poaceae; genus Aegilops; species Aegilops longissima. The sequence continues at coordinate 3,946 of JAHIAM010005460.1, forward strand.
GCGAAACACGCGAGCAGTTTACCCAGCTTCGGAGCTCTCCGGAGAGATAATACTCCTACTGCTGCTTGTCTGATTTGTATTGTGTTCTTGCTAGGGAGCAGAGAGAGCTACAAAACCTAGCTTGAATGTGTGTAGTCTCGAATGAGTCGAACCCCTTCTACGTTGCGCATGGGCCTCCTTTTATAGGCTCAAGGGGTCACCAACAGGTGACAACGTAGACAAGGGCAAAATGGGAAAATGAGTTGCGTTGGTACAGCTACTTTGTACAGTTGTATTCTACCTAACTCGACGGCAAGGGACAAAAGCAATAAATGCCCGCCCATGTCACCTAAACAGTGCAGAAAGGGACTGCACAAAAGGCCACCGCTTGCCACGATGGCACCCTCGCCGCCGCTACCACGCTTCTCCGCTGGCTGCACAGCCTCTTGACACGACGCTCGAACGGCCCCATGGCGACATCGCTGGTGGATGAGCTGGAGCGGAGATGAAGAGAGGTTGCCTACCGCGCTGAATCCTTGTCGCGCCTCGAAGCTTGTCGCCACCAGCCTTCCCGGCAAGCTCCTCTTGCCGGGTCTTGTCTTTGTGTGCCTTGAGGCCTTCCGGCAAGCTCCTCTTGCCGGGCCTTGTCTTCTTGGCTTAAATACTTTGTTCTTGAATGGCTCCAAAGGAACCACGGAGGACCTTGGCGGTCACCAGCAAGCCTTGTCATTGAGCGCCAGAATCGCCTGCGGCACGAAGTTCGGGATACTAGGGTACCCCTACTCTAGTACACCGACAGTTGTGCTAGTTCTGTTTTCAGGGAAAGAACACCGGATGAAGCTGAGATTCTATTGAATAATATGTTGACAAATGAAAATAATTAGACACTTCCTGAGCCAACTCCTGAGGCTCTTCCTAAACCAACTCTAAAGAAAAGAGGTGTTCTATTTCTCAGTCCTGAAGATATGCAAGAGGCAAAGAAATCTATGAAAGAAAAGGGTATTAAAGCTGAAGATGTTAAGAATTTACCTCCTATTGAAGAAATACATGGTCTTAATTTACCGCCTGTTGAAGAAACATATGATCTTAATCCACCACCTATTGAAGAAACACATGGTATCGATAACCCGAAACAGGTAGTAAAGGTAAATTCTCTCTATAGATATGGGCTCTTGGTTAAATCAACAATAATGCATATAAGAGCCACTTCAACAATTTAATTATGGTCTTCTCCTATCGACCCCCAAAGAAAAGAAAGAAATAAAACTATTTACACGGGAAGCTCCCAACAGGCAAAAGAAGAACAGGAAATATTTTTTGGTTTTCTTTTTAATTATTACTACAACATGGAAAGTAAACTAGCTAAAAGCTATTGCTAATTTTTTTGGTTTTTCTTAAGATTTAACAAACACACAAGAAGAAAGCAAGAAAAGTAAACTAGCTAAAAGCCTTGTCTTCTCCTGTTTATTGAATGCTCGCAGATTCTAGCTTAGTCCAATGCACGTGCACTATTATTATTATTCACATCGTTCGGTCATGCAAGTGAAAGACGATATATGATGGACTGATTGAGATGAGAGAAGCTGGTATGAACTCGACCTCTCTTGTTTTGGTAAATATGATTAGTTCATCGTTCCTGATTCAGCCTATTATGAATAAACATGTTTGCAATGACAATTAGAGATTATAGTTGCTTATGCCATGCTTAATTAGTTATGAGTTATAATGGTTTACCTTGCATGCCAACATGCTATTAAAATGGTTGTGATATGGTATGATGGGGTGGTATCCTCCTTTGAATGATTTAAGTTACTCGACTTGGCACATGTTCACACATGTAGTTGAAACAAATCAACATAGCCTTCACGATATTTATGTTCATGGTGGATTATATCCTACTCAAGCTTGTACTCAATGTTTATTAATTTCAATGCATGTTCATGACTGTTGTCGCTCTCTAGTTGGTCGCTTCCCAGTCTTTTGCTAGCCTTCACTTGTACTAAGCGGGAATACTGCTTGTGCATCCAATTCCTTAAACCCCAAAGTTATGCCATATGAGTCCACTATGCCTTCCTATATGCGGTATCTACCTGCCGTTCCAAGTAAATTTGTATGTGCCAAACTCTAAACCTTCAAATGAAATTATGTTTTGTATGCTCGAATAGCTCATGTATCAACTAGGGTTGTCTCAGATCTTCCATGCTAGGCGGGTTATTCTCAAGAGGAGTGGACTCGCTCCTCACTCACGAGAAAATGACTGGTCACCGGGATGCCCAGTCCCATGCTTTATGCAAATCAAATAAAAATAATTGCAAACAAAACTCCCCCTGGGACTATTGTTAGTTGGAGGCACTCGTTGTTTCGAGCAAGCCATGGATTGATGCTTATTGGTGGAGGGGGAGTATAAACTTTACCATTCTGTTTGGGAACCGCCTATAATGTGTGTAGCATGGAAGATATCGTCATCTCTTGGTTGTTATGTTGACAATGAAAGTATGCCTCTCAAAATATTATTTATCTCTATTTCAAAATCGAGCTCTGGCACCTCTACAAATCCTCGCTTCCTCTCGAAGGGCCTATCTATTTACTTTATGTCGAGTCATCACCCTCTTATTAAAAGCACTAGTCGGAGAGCGTTGCTGTCATTTGCATTCATTACTATTAATTTATATTGGTTATGACTATGATTGGATATCTTTTACCATGAATTACAATGTTTAGTCAGACCTTGATCTTTACAGATGCTCTGCATTTATGTTTTGCGGTCTCAGAAAGGGCTAGCGAGATACCATCTTGTTATATCATATTATGATTGTTTTGAGAAAGTGTTGTCATCCGAGATTTATTATTATTTCTCCTAGTTGATTATGCCATTGATATGAGTAAACATGAGACCTAAGAGTTATTGTGAATGTGGTTAGTCATAATCTTTGCTGAAAACTTGAATGTCGGCTTTACATATTTACAACAACAAGAGCAAACAGAGTTTGTAAAAGTTTTTATTTATCACTTTCAGTTTATCAACTGAATTGCTTGAGGACAGGAAAAGGTCTATAGATGATATGGACATTAATGGCGCACCGTGTATGTGGTGTGCCACTGCTATATAGCAGTGGCACACCAGATACAGGTGCGCCATTAGTAATATATTACTAATGGCGCACCTGGTGTGTGGTGCTCCATTAGTAGTTTTGAAAAAGAAAAAAAAGTGGCGCACCTGGTGTGTGGTGCGCCATTAGTAGTTTTAAAAAAAATTGATAGTAATGGCGCACCATGGGATAGTGTGCCATTGCTAGTTGACATAGTAATGGCGCCCCACACCCACCATGTGCCATTAGTATTTTTGAAAAAAAATTTGTTAGTAATGGCGCACCAGTGGACAGTGCGCCATTACTAGTTTTAACTAGTAATGGCAAGATTATCCCATGGTGCGCCATTATTAGTTAAAACTAGTAATGGCGCACTGTCCACTGGTGCACCATTACTAACATTTTTTTCAAAACTACTAATGGCGCACCACACATCAGGTGCGCCATTAGTAACCCTGGTGCTAAATGCACCCCCCTGGACCGCCTTTTCAGTTTAAAAAAATAAAAGAAAATGATGGAAATGTCAAAAAAATAAAAGAAAATAATTTTCCCATGTGATATGTGTTCTAGTTGTTGGGAAAATTTACAAATATGAATTTCGACTTTATTTGCAAAATCTCTCTGGAATTTAGTAAAATGGGCATAACTTTTGCATACGAACTCGGATTAAAAAGTTTTTTATATGAAAAATCATCTACTCAAAAAGTTACATCCGAATTGAACGGGGGAAAGCCCGTTCAACATCTTCAAAATCCCCAAAAACCTAACAGAACGAAAGATACGGGGCTTTTAAGATCTAGATGGGGAAAATGAAAAAAAATCAAACTTACTAGTGGCGCACCATTTGCTAGGTGCTCCACTAGTAACAGAAAAAAAATGGTTTCAAAAAATAATTTGGAATTTTTTTTCAAAATATGATACGTAATATGACTGGGAAGTTTGAAATATTTTTTCAAAATTTCATCACACTCATGAACATGAACAAAGTCGTAGACATCAACATGGTTTAATAGGATTGATTTGATAGATATATCAACAAGTGCGTGTGAAGTGAGCTGGTGCTGGGGTTGGATAGAACTGCGAAGTTAAGAGTGCTTGGGCTGGAGTAGTGTGAGGATGGGTGACCTTCCTGGAAGTTTGACCACGGAGTGCGATTTGACTTGAGATTAAGCATATTGACCGGAAATTAAGCCATAGTGACCTAAATTAAGAAAAAAACAAAAAAATAAAAAAAATTCTGAAAAAAAAATTTAAAAAAAAATTGTTAGTAATGGCGCACTTCTATGTGGTGCACCATTAGTATACCTAGTGGTGCACCTGTAGTGCACCATTAGTAGCCAAAACAGGTGCGCCACTAGCAGGCCTTTTCCTAGTAGTGACAAGCAAAGGTTTAAGCTTGGGGGAGTTGATACGTCTCCGTCGTATCTACTTTTCCAAACACTTTTGCCCTTGTTTTGGACTCTAACTTGCATGATTTGAATGGAACTAACCCGGACTGACGTTGTTTTCAGCAGACTTTCCATGGTGTTATTTATGTGCCGAAACAAAAGTTCTTGGAATGACCTGAAACTCCACGGAACATATTTTTCGAAAATATTAAAAATACTGGAAGAAGAATCCATGTCAGGGGGACCTCCACCTATCCACGAGGGTGGAGGGCGCACCTGCCCCCCTGGGCGCGCCCCCTGCCTCGTGGGCCCCCTGATGCTCCACCGACCTCAACCCAAACTCCATATATTCACTTTCAGGGAGAAAGAATCAGAGAGAAGTATTCATCGCGTTTTACGATACAGAGCCGCTGCCAAGCCCTAAAACCTCTCGGGAGGGCTAATCTAGAGTCCATTCGGGGCTCCGGAGAGGGGAATCCATCGCCATCGTCATCATCAACCATCCTCCATCACCAATTTCATGATGCTCTACGTGCGTGAGTGAGGGAGTCCCGGACTAGGGGGTGTCCGGATAGCCGGACTATCGTCATGGCCGGACTCCAAGACTATGAAGATACAAGATTGAAGACTTCGCCCCGTGTCCGGATGGGACTTTCCTTGGCATGGAAGGCAAGCTTGGCGATACAGATATGTAGATCTCCTACCATTGTAACCGACTCTGTGTAACCCTAACCTATCCGGTGTCTATATAAACCGGAGGGTTTTAGTCTCAGAGGATCTAACAACAATCATACCATAGGCTAGCTTCTAGGGTTTAGCCTTCTTAATCTCGTGGTAGATCTACTCTTGTACTACCCATATCATCAATATTAATCAAGCAGGAGTAGGGTATTACCTCCATCGAGAGGGCCCGAACCTGGGTAAAAACATCGTGTCCCTTGTCTCCTGTTACCATCGGCCTAGATGCACAGTTCGGGACCCCCTACCCGAGATCCACCGGTTTTGACACCGACAGTGAGTAATTCCATCATAGGCTTGCTGGACGGTGATGGGTTGGATGAGATTTATCATGTATTCGAGTTAGTTTTGTTAGGGTTTGATCCCTAGTATCCACTATGTTCTGAGATTGATGTTGCCATGACTTTGCTATGCTTAATGCTTGTCACTAGGGCCCGAGTGCCATGATTTCAGATCTGAACCTATTATGTTTTTATGAATATATGTGAGTTCTTGATCCTATCTTGCAAGTATATAGTCACCTACTATGTGTTATGATCCGGCAACCCCGAAGTGACAATAATCAGGACCACTCCCGGTGATGACCGTAGTTTGACGAGTTCATGTATTCACTATGTGTTAATACTTTGGTCCGGTACTCTATTAAAAAGAGGCCTTAATATCCCTTAGTTTCCATTAGGACCCCGCTTCCATGGTAGGGTAGGACAAAAGATGTCATGCAAGTTCTTTTCCATAAGCACGTATGACTATATTCAGAATACATGCCTACATTACATTGATGAATTGGAGCTAGTTCTATGTCACCCTATGTTATGATCATACATGATGAACCGTGATCCGCATAATTCTCCATCACCGATCCATTGCCTACGAGCTTTTCACATATTGTTCTTCTCTTATTTACTTTTCCGTTGCTACTGTTACAATCACTACACAACTTAAAAATACTACTTTTACTACCGTTACCGTTACTTCCATATTACTTTGCTACTAAATACTTTGCTGCAGATACTAAGTTGTCCAGGTGTGGTTGAATTGACAACTCAGCTGCTAATACTTGAGAATATTTTTTGGCTCCCCTTGTGTCGAATCAATAAATTTGGGTTGAATACTCTACCCATGAAAACTGTTGCGAACCCCTATACTTGTGGGTTATCACCCACCGCATATTAGGTTAATTAAAACTTAATTAGTTTAGTCATTTTCCTATGACAGGTGGGGTCCAGTAGCTAACTAATTAACCTAGATTAGTTAGTTTAATACACAGTTAGACTAAAAGAGGCTGACATGTGGGACCCACTGGACCCACAGGCCTGGTTTGACCTGGTCAGCCGCCCTGCTAACTGCTGATGTCACTATGATGTCATGCTGACGCAATAAACCCTTCTGTTAATTTATTTAATTCCAGAAAATGTTTAAAACTTTGAAAATTCCTAGAAATTAAACCATAACTTCGATGAAAATGTTTTCTACATGAAAGTTGCTCAGAAAAATCCAACGAATCCAGATACGCGGTCCATTTACCTGTCATATGCCTCTAACTATCTGAACATGGAACATTTCCCCTCCGGTCATCTGTCTAACACAGGTCCGGAACAAGGAATACCTTCCCGGTTACATTCCCCCTTCACCTTTATCGTGTAGCCATATGTTAGGTCACACCCGGCACAGCATATTGCCATGTTATGCTTTGTGATGCTATGCTTGCTTTATATTTATTGTTTCTTCCCCCTCTTCTCTCCGGTAGACCCCGAGACCGATGCCGCCCCTGTGATCGACTACGTCGACGATGACCCCTCCTTGCCAGAGCAACCAGGCAAGCCCCCCCTTTAACATCCCGATATTGCCCATTCCATTCTCTCATGCTTGCATTAGATTTTGCTACTGTTATTGTTTGCTCCTATTCTGATGCATAGCCTGCTTTTGTAACCTGCTTTTTGTTACCTACCTGCTTATCCTAAACTGCTTAGTATAGGTTGGTTAATGATCCATCAATGACCCCCACCTTGTCCTTGTTGCCCCTGGGATCAAAGACCAGGCCCCGGCACCGCCCATCACTTTCCCCTTAGTTGCTCGACACTACTGGGTTACTATCAAGTGTCGAGGGTGAGACCTCTACAGCACTTCTGATGTTAACCCTGTAGTGTAGCTATTCGGTCGTGGTCATCGAGGGTGATTCCGCCTTAACCACTTCTGATACGACTCTGTCGTGCAATCCCTCAAGTGTGAACCTCGGGGGTGGTTCCTCTTACGTTGACCCTGATGATTACATCGAGTGGAATTCACCAGGGGTGATTCCTTGGGTTTTCCCCTAGATGTTTGGACACACGGATACTTGGACTTTACCACTGCTACTTGGAAAGGTGGGTCGACCCTGAGGGGTACCCGCGAGTGATGTGGAGACGGGTTGACCTGGAGGGTTCCCGCAAGATAATTACGAGGCGTGGCTGGGCATTCCTAGCCCTTGCCGCAAGTCCTCAAGACGGGGCAACGGGGTCACATCTTTCGTGAGTCTCTGCTTGTTATCACAGGTTCCTTGATACGCCTCCGTCAGATCTACTTTTCCAAACACTTTTGCCCTTGTTTTGGACTCTAACTTGTATAATTTGAATGGAACTAACCCGGACCGACGCTGTTTTCAAAGAGAATTGCCATGGTGTTGTTTTATGCAGAAAACAAAAGTTCTCGGAATGACCTGAAACTCCACGGAATATCTTAGAATAAATAATAAAAATCCTCACGAAGGATGAAGACCAGGGGCCCACACCAGTCCATGAGGGTGGGGGCGCCCCTCGGGCGCGCGCCTACCTCGTGGGCCCTGGTGGCCCTCCGACGCCAACCCAACTCCATATATTGGCTTTGGGAGAAAAAATCAGAGAGAAAGTTTCATCGCTTACAACACGGAGCCGCCGCCAAGCCCTAATCTCTCTGAGAGGGTGATCCGAGTCCGCTCGGGGCCCGGAGAGGGGATTCATCGCCGTCGTCATCATCAACCATCCTCCATCACCAATTTCATGATGATCACCGCTGCATGCGTGAGTAATTGCATCGTAGGCTTGCTGGACGGTGATGGGTTGGATGAGATTTATCATGTAATCGAGTTAGTTTTGTTAGGGTTTGATCCTAGTATCCATTATGTTCGAGATTGATGTTGCTATGACTTTGCTATGCTTAATGCTTGTCACTAGGTCCCGAGTGCCATGATTTCAGATCTGAACCTATTATGTTTTCATGAATATATGTGTGTTCTTGATCCTATCTTGCAAGTCTATAGTCACCTACTATGTGTTATGATCCGCAACCCTCAAGTGACAATAATCGGGACCACTCCGGTGATGACCATAGTTTGAGGAGTTCATGTATTCACTATGTGCTAATGCTTTGTTCGGTTCTCTATTAAAAGGAGGCCTTAATATCCCTTAGTTTCATTAGGACCTCGCTACCACGGAGGGTAGGACAAAAGATGTCATGCAAGTTCTTTTCCATAAGCATGTATGACTATATTCAGAATACATGCCTACATTACATTGATGAACTGGAGCTAGTTCTCTGTCACCCTATGTTATGACTGTTACATGGCGAACCACATCCGGCATAATTATCCATCACTGATTCAGTGCCTACGAGTTTTCCATATACTGGTTCTCGCTTATTTACTTTTCCGTTGCTAATGTTACAATCATTACAAAAATACCAAAAACATTACTTTTGATGTCTTTACTTTTGTTACCGTTACCACCACTATCATATTACTTTGCTACTGAACACTTTGCTGCAGATATTAAGTTTCCAGGTGTGGTTGAATTGACAACTCAACTGCTAATACTTGAGAATATTCTTTGGCTCGCCTTGTGTCGAATCAACAAATTTGGGTTGAATACTCTACCCTCGAAAACTATTGCGACCCCCTATACTTGAAGGTTATCAAGACCTTTTTCTGGCGCCGTTGCCGGGGAGCATAGCTCTATTCTTTGAGTCACTTGGGATTAATATCTGCGGGACACTATGAAGAACTTGAAAGACGCTAAGACAACAATTTATCCCTCAACTACGAGGGGAGGTAAGGAACTGTCATCTAGCTCTGCTCTTGATTCACCTTTTGTTTTGATAAGCTAGCGACACCTAAACCTGCTTCTGCTATTCGTTCCGATATGTCGCATGTTATTGATGATGCCACTTCTGCTATGCATGATACTTATGATGAAACTACTTGTATGCTTGATACTACTGTGCTCCTTGGTGAATCCCTAGATGAACAAATTTCTAGGTCTAGAGAAAGAGAAAATATTGAAACTGACTACAATGATTTTAGTGATGATGAAAATATGCCTGCTATTCGTGAGGGTTATCTTTTCGATGCTTAATCTACTGCAGTTATTCTTGCTTGCCAGGATAGACTTGAACTTAAGAGGTTGCTAGTTAAATGAAGTAAAGAATCTTTTAGAGATAGGATGAGACCCGACCCTGCTTTTGCTACTTCACTTATCTGTGTTCCGATCAGGATTATTTTGATTTTTCTGTTGATCCAGATATAATTACTTTGGTTGAGTCTGATCCTTTTTATGGCTATGAATCTGAAACTGTTGTGGCACATCTTACTAAGTTAAGTGATATAGCTGCCCTATTTACTAATAATGAGAGATCGCGCTACCTTTATTTACTCAAAATATTTCCGTTCTCATTAAAGGGTGATGCTAAGATATGGTTTAATTCTCTTGATCCTGGTTGTGTGCAAAGTCCCCAGGATATGATTTATTACTTTTCTGCTAAATATTTCCCTGCTCATAAGAAACAAGCTGCTTTGAGGGATATATATAATTTTGTGCAAATTGAAGAAGAGAGTCTCCCACAAGCTTGGGGGAGGCTTCTCAAGTTACTTAATGCTTTGCCTGATCATCCTCTTAAGAAACCTGAAATACTTGATATCTTTTATAATGGACTAACCGATGCTTCCAGAGATTACCTAGATAGTTGTGATGGTTCTCTTTTCAGGGAAAGAACACCGGATGAAGCTGAAATTCTATTGAATAATATGTTGACAAATGAAAATAATTGGGCACCTCCTGAGCCAGCCCTTGAGCCAGCTCCTGCTCCAATTACTGAGCCTATTCCTAAACCAACTCTGTCGGTGTACTAGAGTAGGGGTACCCTAGTACCCCGAACTCGTGCACGGACAGTTGCAGCGCCCCACGGCAGGGCCGGCCTGATAACCGCCAAGGTCTTTAGCGGCTCCCTTGGAGCCATTCGGGAACAAAGTAGACAAGACCCCGGCAAGAGGAGCTTGCCGGGAAGGCCACTCAGGGCACGGAGGAAACAAGGCCCCGGCAAGAGGAGCTTGCCGGGGAGGCTTGACGGGCCCCGAGCCCCCAGGCGCGACAAGGTTCCTGCCGCGGCAAGGTGCTTGCCGGGGCAGGCGACCCCTCTTCATCTCCGCTCCAGCTCACTCGCCAACGTGTCACCACGGGGCTCTCCCAAGCGCGCGTGTCGACGAGCTGTGCCGCCAGCGGGGAACGGCGACAAGCTGCGCTGACAAGCCACCATCGTGGCAAACGGAGGTGCACTTGACGGTCGCTGTTACACTATTCGGGCGACTGAGACGGGCATTGATGACTCTTGTCCCTTGCCGTCAGAGTTAGGTATAGGTTACTATACACTGTACAAAGCGGTGTACCAACCTATGTTTTTACTATCTTACCCTTGTCTACTTGCCATATGTGGTAACCCCTTGTGCCTATAAAAGGAGGGCCGAGGGCAACATAGAAAGGGTTCGGCTTAGCTCCGGTTTAGTTCATCCTTCTCGTACGAAGCCACTTCCAGGCTAGGTCTTGTAGCTTCCATTGCTCCCTGGCAAGAACAGAAGATAATCCACTAAAGCAGCAGTAGGAGTAGTATCTCTCCGGAGAGCTCCGAAGCTGGGTAACCCGCTCGTGTGCATCGCCTCGATCCGTTCTTCGCGCAATCTCCGCCCCCCCTCCGAACCACAAGGGGCCTCCGGGTCCCGTAGGTGTTCGTGGGGCACGATCAGCCTTTCCCCCGCGACATCTTTGGCGCGCCAGGTAGGGGGGCGTCGAGGCTGTGTGAACCCGATCCGGTGGTCACGCGAGCAGCTTCATCAACATCTTCGTCAACATGGCGCCGAAGAAGAAATCTTCGGCAGCAGCAGAGCCATCCGCGTCGAACCCACCACCACCGGAGCTATCAGGTGGTGGGGGAAACGCTGGCGGAGGAGAAGGCGTCGACGAAAGAGCCCACAACGCCGCCAGGTCCAAAGACAAGGCGGCGCAGGCGTCAGCGTCCGAATCTTCGCCGCGTCCTTCTCAGGAGGCGCGGGACAGACAGCGTCGTGAAGCTCGCGGCACCATACGCTCATTGGACCAAGGCCAAGCTGGGGGATCCCGAGGCCCTCGAGACCCACACGCACCCCAGCATGCTGGTACGAGCGGAGTACGGTCGCTTGGGCGGGATGTTGCTCCTCCTAATTTGGTTAGGAGTCCGAGCACGTCTCGTTCTTCGCTCCGTACGCCGTTGCCGCCAACCACACCAGCGGAAGCCTTGGCAAGAGCTCAGCTACTCCTAGACTACCCTCCAACGACCGACAAGGTCGACGAATGGAGGGCCACAATCCAGAGTCTCATCGGCTTCGCCAACGGCGACGTCCCGCGACAACCGAGCGCTTCGCAGCCGCGGCAAGGCGACAAGGCGCGAGCTGATGGCGACGAGACTTGCAGGGGTGCAGCCACCGTGCACTCCCCTTCCCGAAGACCCAGGTCGCCGACTCGTCGGATCCACCTCGACGGCGACTCCACATCGTCGTCGGATCCGCGAGCTCGTCGCGACCAGCGCCAAGTTCTTCGGGAACGACAAGAAGAAGACGCTCGAACCCGTATCGAGCGCCGAAGATAAGCGCGCCGTCAATCTGACCAGCGCGCTGGGCCCACTGTCGATATGCATGCGCCAGGGGAACCTGGCGACTTGCCGTACGCGGTAGGTTGCCCTGCGTTCACTCGTGAGCTGCGGCAAGTCTGGTGGCCCGACAAGAAAAACTTCAAGCCAGATGTGCCGGAGAAGTATGATGGTAGGACGCACCCGTCGGAGTTCCTCAGCATCTACACCATCGCGGTGCAGGCTGCGGGGGGACGAGACGACAAGATCCTCGCCAACTACTTTCCCCTGGTGCTCAAGCCAAACGTCAGATCTTGGCTCATGCACTTGCCGGACAGCTCCATATCTTCTTGGGCAGATTTGTGCCACCAGTTTGTCGGCGCCTTCACAGGCGGCCACAAACCTCATGGCCAAGAAAGTGATCTTCACCTGCTTGCCCAGAAAGAGGGAGAGTCTTTGCGCAAGTTTATCCAGAGATTCAGTCGTGTGCATTACAACATCCCAGACGTCCACCCCGCTGCGGTAATCAGTGCATTTCATCAGAATGTACGGAACCGTAGAATGAGGGAGGAGATGGCGATGTGCAAAGTGAAAGACGTCAGCGAGCTATATGCCCTGGCCGACAAATGTGCACGCGCTGAAGAAGGAAGAAGGCTCCCAGGAGAGAATGTGGGAGCAGAGTCTGATAGTGAGGAGATCGCCCCGGCAAGGAAGAGCCGGCGGCGGAACAACAGGAGGAAGAAAAATCAAGAAGTGCTAGTTGTTGAGCAGTCCGGCAAGGATGGAGCCGCCGACAAAGCCAAGGCTGGTGGTTCCGGCAAGGAGGTTGCCGGAGATGCCGACCGCCAAGCTGTGGCGGCCGCCGACAAGCCCGACAGCCCAACAAACCGTCTTGTAAAATCCACCGCACCAAGGGCCACGATCTCGAGCTGCAAGAAATTGAGCAACTTGTTGAGCTCTGAGAGAGCTGAATACTGCGGCTAGATAAGGAGAAGGCCCAAGAGAGTGCAGGTGCAGCAAGTAAGAAGAGACCGGCCGGGAGGACGCCATGGCAAGGCCAAGCAGCGGCAAGGAGACAGACCACCCCGCGGCCGCGATAAGGAAGAAGATGAAGATGAGGATGACGAGGACATGGAAGACGATGAAGCCGACGAGCAAGGGTTTCAAAAGGCAACAGAGGTCCTTTGCGTTGACGGTGGTGCTTCTCTGCATACCTCGCACCGCCAACTCAAACAATGGATGCGTGAGGTTAATGCAGCAGAACCATCCATAGAGTCACGCAAGCCTCTGAAGTGGTCCGGCACGCCCATCATCTTCGACATTGAGGATCACCCTGATCGCATCACTGCGGTCGGGTGCTTGCCAATGTTGGTCTCACCAACCATCCGCAACCTCAAGGTCACAAAGATGTTGGTTGATGGCGGGGCCGGCCTGAACTTGATTTCCTCTGTGGTGCTTCAGAAACTCCAAATCCCTGACAGCGAGCTCGAAGAAACTGGTACTTTCCAAGGAATCAATCCAGGGAGGAGCAAGCCCAAAGGGAAAGTCACGTTGCCGGTAACATTCGGCAGCGAGCTCAACTTCAGAACTGAGAGGGTCACGTTTGACGTCGCCGACTTCCCATTACCCTACAATGGTATACTTGGCCGTCCAGCGCTCGCCAAGTTCATGGCCGCCTCTCATTATGCTTACAACCTACTCAAGATGCCCGGCCCGGTAAGCGTCATTTCTGTCCATGGCGACAAAAAGGACGCACGTATCTGCGCCGACGAGATTTACCGAGAAGCAGCAGCCGCGGCAGAAAGCAAACCACTTGCCGCTGAAGCTCCCGGGGGAAAGAAGACCACCAAGCCCGGCAAGAGCTCTGTTGCCCACTCCGGCAAGCGCACCTCTTCGGAGTGCTGCGCTACCGTCGAGGACGCACCACCGAGCTCCACCGGCAAATGCAAGAAGACGATGGCGGCTCCGCCGAAGATCAAGAAAGTGCCCGCCAAGGAGGACGGCACCGGTGGTACCTTCACCATCAGTGCCACGCTTGACCCTAAATAGGAAGGCGAGCTCGTTGCTTTCTTGCGGGCGAATGTCGATGTGTTTGCATGGCAACCATCTGACATCCCCGGTGTTCCCAGGAAAGTAATTGAGCACCACCTAGTTGTCTGTCCTCATGCACGGCCCGTCAAGCAAAAAGTTAGGAAGCAGGCAGTGGAGCGCCAAGAGTTCATAGCAGAAGAAATCAAGAAGTTAGAAGCAGCAGGGCTTATCAGAGGAGTTCTCCATCCCGTGGTTGGCCAATCCGTAGTGGTATCGCAAGGCTAATGGGAAATGGAGACTGTGTATTGACTTCTTGAAGTTAATAAAGCTTGTCCCAAAGACCCATTTCCTTGCCGCGTGATCGACCAAATTGTTGACTCCACGGCTGGGTGTGATCTGCTTCGCTTCTTGATGCATATTCAGGATATCATCAGATCTTCATGGCATAAGAGGATGAAGAGAAAACCGCATTCATTACACCATGTGGCACGTACTGCTTTATACGGATGCCTTTCGGTTTGAAGAATGCTGGCTCAACCTTTGCAAGGGTAGTCCATGATGCCTTTGAACCACAGATACACAGAAATGTAGAAGCATACATGGATGACATAGTGGTCAAGAGGAAAGACAAAGTGACTCTGGTTCAAGATTTGGATGAAACATTTGCAAATCTGCGCAAGATCAACCTCAAGCTCAACCCCGAGAAGTGCGTGTTTGGAGTCCCTTCCGGCAAGCTTCTCGGGTTCTTTGTGTCTCAGCGGGGAGTTGAAGCCAATCCCGACAAGATCAAGGCCATTGAGCAGATCGAAGCACCAAAGCGCGTCAAGGATGTCAGAAGGCTTGTCGGTTGCGTGGCTGCTCTCAGCAGGTTTATCTCTAAGTCCGCTGAGCGCGCCCTGCCATTTTTCAAAATTTTGAAAAAGGCAGGTCCAATGAAATGGACTCCCGAAGCGGAGGCTGCGCTGCGGGACTTGAAGAGAAACCTGTCCTCAGCTCCAATACTTGTCGCACCTAGGCCACAAGAGAAGTTGCTGCTGTATATAGCAGTGACCAATCAAGTGGTTAGTGCTGCGTTAGTAGCGGAGAGGGAGGCGGATGATGAGCCGGCAACCGAGGCAGGTGCATCTGGCGACAAGCAAGGGGCTTCGCCGTCAAGCTCCGACCCCGGCAAGAACGGATCAGCGCAGGGTTGCGACAAGATACAAAAGAAGATGGTGCAGCGCCCAGTCTACTTTGTCAGTTCCCTTTTGCAGGGGGCTAGATCAAGGTACTCCGGTGTGCAAAAGCTGCTTTTCGGCCTCCTCATGGCCTCGAGAAAGCTGCGCCACTACTTCCAAGCACACGAGATAACAGTTGTCACTCGCTTTCCGCTGAAGAGAATATTACAAAATCCAGAAGCAACAGGCAAAATCGTCGAGTGGGCACTGGAACTGTCAAGCTTTGGTCTCAAATTTGAAAGCACTGCAACTATCCAGAGCAGAGCATTGGCGGAATTCATAGCTGAGTGGACGCCAACGCAAGATGAAGAAATTCCCGAGACGAGCATCCCCGACAAGGAGGCAAATAAAGAGTGGCTGATGTACTTTGACGGTGCCTTCTCGCTGCAAGGCGCCGGTGCCGGCATACTGCTTATAGCACCCACCGGAGAGCACCTCAAGTACATAGTCCAGATGCATTTTCCCAAGGAACAAGCAACAAATAATACTGCAGAGTATGAAGGTTTGCTTGCCGGCCTCAGGATTGCGGTGGACCTTGGGATCAAGAAACTCATTGTCAGAGGGGACTCGCAGCTTGTCGTCCGCCAAGTGAATAAGGATTATCAGAGTCTGTTGATGGAAGCCTACGTTGATGAAGTGAGGAAGCTGGAAGAGCACTTTGAAGGTTCGCAAATGGAACACGTCCAAGAACCTCAGAATGAAAAGCTGATGGCCTCTCCAAATGTGCCGCGACTTAAGTTACCTGTGGAACCAGGGATTTTGTGCTCAAGCTAACTCAGCCAACCGTAACACCATCAACAGGACAGAAGAAGAAGAGAAAATTGGTTTCCGGCGACTACTTTCCGGCAGAGCTCACCGAAGCCGCCGCCAAGAAGGTCCCTAAAATCAACGCAAATATCGCTGAGGAACAGTCTGCTCCGACAAGCCCTAGGGTTTGCATCGTTGAAGCAAACGTTCCCGACAAGTTTCGCTCCGGCAAGCTTGCCGGGGATCATCAAGCTCCGGCAGATCCACAGGTTCTTGCCGCAGAAGCTGATGTTCCCGCAGCGATAGATGAGCCTTTAGTCCTTGCTGTCGACCCACAGGCTCCAACATGGGCACAGCGGATCGTCCATTTCCTTCAGACAGGGGAACTTCCCGAAGAACAAGAAGAAGCAGAAAGAGTAGCCCGGTAGTCAAGTATGTACCAGTTTGTTGACAACATTCTGTACAGAAGAAGACTCAACGGAGTGAAATTGAAGTGTATTTGCCGGGAAGATGGACAGAAGCTGTTGGCAGAGATACATGGAGGCATATGTGGTCACCACATTGGCGCAAGAGCGCTTGCCGGCAAAGCCTTCCGGCAAGGTTTCTTCTGGCCAGAAGCCCTCCAGGATGCAACTGCACAAGTAACTAAGTGTGAAGCGTGCCAGTTCCATTCCAAACAGATACACCAACTAGCTCAAGCTCTCTAGACGATCCCTTTATCCTGGCCCTTCTCGTTCTGGAGGCTCGACATCCTCGGCCCTTTCCCCCGAGCTGTCGGGGGCTTTGAGTACTTGTACGTTGCGATCGACAAGTTCACAAAGTGGCCAGAAGTGGAACCAGTGAGGAAGGTGACAGCACAGTCAGCAGTCAAGTTCTTCAGGTCAATTGTTTGCCGTTTTGGTATTCCTAACAGAATCATCACCGACAACGGCACACAGTTCACGAGCCGCACCTTCATGCAGTACGCCCAAGATCTTGGCGCCAAGATCTGCTTTGCTTCTGTTGCTCATCCAAGAAGCAATGGTCAAGCAGAAAGAGCAAACGCTGAAGTGCTGCGAGGACTCAAGACCAGAACTTTCGACAAGCTGCGCAAGTGCGGAAGAAACTGGATCGAGGAGCTGCCGGTGGTTCTTTAGTCGATCAGGACGACGCCAAATCGAGCCACTGGCCAGACACCTTTTGCTCTAGTCTATGGAGCAGAGGCAGTTCTCCCCACGGAACTCGTGTACGGGTCACCTCGGGTGCTCGCTTATGATGAGCTTGAGCAAGAGCAGCTGCGGCAAGATGACGCGCTGCTCCTCGAGGAAGATCGTCTTCAGGCTGTTGTACGATCTGCTCATTACCAGCAAGCTTTGCGTCGCTACCATAGCCGCAAAGTTAATGCCAGAAGCTTCGAGGAAGGCGACCTTGTTCTTCGGCGCGTTCAATCCGCCAAGAATTCCAACAAGTTGACGCCGAGGTGGGAAGGCCCTTATCGGGTGAAACGGGTCACTAGGCCTGGCGCTGTCCGCCTCGAGACCGAAGATGGTGCTCCGGTGAGCAATTCTTGGAATATAGAACATCTTCGCAAGTTTTACCCATAAGGCGCGGTTGCCGGAACCTGTTCCGACAACCACCCTTTTGTACAAGTCTTGCCGCTGTTGCATGTAAACCTTTGTACAAAGCCGGGCGCAGACCCCGCGCATCAATAAAGCCTATGTGTTGCGTACAACTTGTCAATACATGCCCTCATGATCATATATGCATGTGTTTACTAACATCTTGTGCAACATACACACCCGGTAAGCGATAATGAGCCACTAAGCTCCATAACTTTATTTTCTCTTCTTTCTTCTCAAACAAGAAGAAGGGTCATCCACCCACAAGTTAACCGGGGGGGGGGGGAGGAGAAGATAATAGTATGGGCCGTCAAGCATCGCTCGAGGAACTGTCGCCTTGCCGGAAAATGGACAACAGAAAGCTAAGTTGCTAAGTTTAAGCGACTAGTTTTAAAATTTTTAGTTATCTTCCTCGAACGATAGTACTTTGTATGGAAAACCTGTGTGTGGAGGAACCGACTCACGACTAGCTTGCGCCCTTACTTTGTTTCGAGTCCGCTCAACAACTTAAGCGTGCTGCAACTAGTTGCGACAAGGTTGCTTGTCGGGGGCGGCATCGCCAGCAGGCTGTTGAAGTTCCGCACTCAGCGCTCGCGGCAAGGGTGTTCGTACTGACAAGTTCTCCTAAAAACGTAGGGTATAAACATACAAGGGAAGGAATCGAGTAAAGGAAATAACATTTGCATTAGATGGCCTAAGATAGTGTATATTACATAATAACTAGTCGCGTCTAATGGACTTTTTACCTAAACATCATCCGCAGCGACAAGAGAAAGATAGACTTGGCGGCCTAATCCACGCGGTCGCCCTCGCGCCTCTTAACCCCGCTCACCCTGTCCACAATGGGTGCGACAAGGGCCTTGAGCGTGTCAACATCGACGGATGGAGGCAGGGACTTGAGGACTTTGGTGAAGTCGACGCCTGGGTTGCGGAAGGCCACCTTCATCAACACCTTCTGGAGAGCCCCGGCGCAGACTTGACGTGATTCCTCCGCCAGTTGCTTCGGGACCTCTTCCCGGAGCCGTCGAATACCCGCCAACACGCCTTTGAAGAATAGGCTGAGCTTGGCGCTGGGTTGGAGGTTCTCGTCAGTGGAGTATCCAAGATCCGTCATCCCCAACTCCATCAGCTCATTATGGATGTCGGCAGCGGTATCCACAAGACCTTCTGTCCAGTGCATTATGCTGTCTCGAAGATCATTCTGGGTGGTCACAGCGGTCGACAGCAACTCCTCGGTGGCCTTGATCTTTTCCAACAGGCCCTTTTCCCGATCCTTGACGCCATTCAACGTCTCCGTCAGAGTGGTCAGCTTCAGCTCCAAGTCCGCTTTGACATCCTTGGCGGCATCGATCTCCTTGATCTTTTCAGCAAAGCGACCCTGCAGCTCGCCGAGGGTGTAAGCGTCCTTCTCACGCTCGCGCTTCAACTCGGCGACCTCCTCGGCACTTTTCTGGAGGGTGGACTCCAGCTGAGCCACCCTCGTCTCCAATTCCCTCTTGGCGGCCTCGGCTGCCGCAGCAGCATCCTTTGCCTCTTGAAGTGGCCCGCTGATCGTTTGCTCACGCGCGGCGAGATCTTCCTCAAAGCTGTCGAGGTTGATCTTCCGCTGCGCCAGCTCACCTTCTCGTGCGGAAAGCTTCTCACCGGCGAGCCTCTGCTGCTCTTCGACCTCGCCCTTCTCCAAGATGAAGGCCGTGCGCTCCTCAGCAAGCTGCTCCCGCGCCTCAGCTATATCCCGAAGAGTTTCTTTGTTGGCGCGCCGGAGCTCTTCCGCGCGCTTCTCCAAGTCAGCTCCCGCCCTCGCGACAAGCGCCTCCCTGGACTCCAGTTTAGCTTGTCGGGCGCGGTAGAGCGACAGCAACTTCCTCAGCAGCTGCTCCTCCTCACACTCGTCGCTACTACTGTTTGGGACATCAACCAGCGACAGCCCGGCGGAGGCAAGCAGCTCCGCGTCGAAAGTCTCCCCCTCGACCGGCGCCCTTGAGCTTGATGCCCAGGGGAGCTTGATAAAGACACCCTCGCCGGCCTTCAGGTAGGCGCCGGGCTGGGGCTCTTCGGAATCAGGTGCGGCGTCGGTGGCGGGAGGATCAGCGGTCGGTGCAGCGTCTGGCGCTCCTGCGGCCTCAGGGCCGTCAGTACGATCGCCAGGTTCCTCCCCAGCCTCTGCGCCAGCAGCCTCGGCGGCCTCCGCGCCCGGCAACCTCGGCTGACCTCTGCGCCCGGCAAGAGCCCTGGGCTCCTCGCTCGGCCGGGCCTGTCAGCGCCAGCCTCCTCTTCCATGTTGGCGGCATCGACATTGTCGCCGCGAGCGCCTTCCTCACCGGCGGTTTCAGTCTCCATTGGGTCTCCGGCAAGTGGATCTAATGGTCGGGAGAAGAAAGCGCAGGTCAAGCAGTTATTCGAAAAATAAAGAACCCAAGGGAAATTATCAAACAAGAAAATCACCTGCAATGGGATCTGTCGCCACGGTCTCTACTACCGGAGGGTCGTCGGCGCTGGTCCTCGTCGGGGAAGCTCCCCTTGTCGGAGAGGCCTCCCTTGTCGGAGAGCGCTCCCTTGGCGGAGAGTTTTCCCTTGGCGGTGAAGTTGAAGCAAGCACAACTTCGGGGGTGGCCTCCGGAGCTTCCCGATGAGGCTGCTCTGCTCCTACACAATTCAACAAATCAGATATCAGTAACGGAGAAACACCCAAGCATGCCTAACCGTGACAAGATTACCAAACACTTACGCTGGGGGCTGTGCTGGGGGCGGCTCTGTTGAAGGGTTGCCGGGTCCGGCAAGGGAGTCTCAGACGTGCCTCCTGTCACCCCAGGGGAGTCATCTGAGACGACGACCACCGGCGTCTTGGCCCTCTTCGGAGCCCTCTGAGCTAACGCTCTGAAGAAGAAGGTTCAGAGTGAAGCCAGTCAGTCACAAAGATAGAACAATAAGTTGGAAGATTACAAGCAACGGTGACATGATCTTACTCTTCCTCCTCTTCCTCGGAGCTGAGAGCGGAGAGATCAAACTCTGCTCCGGCATGACGAATTGGGGGAGAAGACTTCCTCTGACGCTTGGCGGATACAGGGGCCGCGGCTCCCGAAGACCCTGCGCCCGTCCCGCGGCAATGGTACTTACCGCGGTGGAGCGCGTCGGGCGGCGAGGCGGCTGTTGGACCATAGGCCGCCCCGCCACTTCTCCAGCCTTGCGAAGGCGTCTCCTTGGCGGCGCGGTGGGCCCCTCTGGCGGCAAGTTACTTGACGGCGGAGGAGAGGCGTCCCCGGCAACCTCGCTCGGCTCGTTATCGGGCTCGGGCTGCCCCTCCTCGCCGATGAACTCTTCTTGGTCGGCAAGGCTTACCGCCTCGGCCTTCTCCGCCTCCTCGACAGTGAACCCAGACGCGCCGGCAGCAGCAGCCTCGGCAGCCTCCTCCAACCTCGTGGCGATGCGCGCCATCTCCCGCTCCGTGGTGTCGCGAGTGAGCCGCCTCTGCTCGTCGGTGCGGATCGGCACTTCACTTAAATTGTCGAAGAACTGCTGCACTACGTCATCGGCAGGCTCCTGCCAAGTTGGAACGATCCCATGGGAATCGCACAACGGCATTGTCGCGCGGATGCTGTCAAGCGACGAATTGTTGCACAAGGGCACAACTCCCCTCGGCAACATGCACCATCCAGGGTTATCCGCTTCAGGCTTGAACAGCTCCCGCAGCATGCCGTCAAGCTCCAAGGTGGTGAAATTCCAATTCAGGCCTGGGCGCAGCCTCATGATGTCCGCCGCGTTCTGAAACTCCCAAGCAGGCTTCCCTTTCTCCTGCAAAGGCGCAATTCGGCGGCGAAGGAAGTCTGCGCCAACTGCTCCGACGGTAAGCCCTGCTTGCCGGAGACGTAAAATTCTAGTCGTGGCAATCTTCAACTTGTCGTCCTCTGGCGCCAAGTTGCTCCAATCGTTGCCACGAACTATGGGGGTTCGGCGTAGGGCGGTGAAAGGCTGTGGCTCCTCCTCTAAAATCCAACACCAGTCAGCTCTCCACTCTTCCCACTTGCTGCGCAACTCTCCGTCAAGATACGCCTCCTTCTTGCCAATCCTGGAGGTCCATACAATTCCCCCGGCAAGCGGCTCTCCTCTCTCTACACGGGGTGAGAAGTAGTGGCGGAAAAGTGCGACATTTGGATGGACCCCGACGAAGTTCTCGCAGAGGTGTGCGAAAACAGCCATGGTGAGGATGGCGTTGGGGGTGAAGTCAAGGAGGCGGAGGCCATAGGTGTTCATAACATCGCAGAAAAATTCAGAAAAGGGGGGACAGAGCCCGCACCAGAAGAAAATCGCGAAGAAGGGGTACCCGATGGAGACCTTAGCAGATGTGGCGGCTGAGATGACCCTCGTGCGCGGGTGCGCACGGGTCTCCGTCGACCAAAAGAGATAGTACAGCTCCCGCAGCTCCTTCCTGTTGAGCAGGGGATCGAAAAGGGCCCGCTCCTTCCGCAGCGCCGCGAGCCGCAGTGCCTCGGCCGATTTCACACCTTTTCCCTTATCGGCCTTCG
This sequence comes from Aegilops longissima, assembly GCA_021605205.1. Classification (NCBI taxonomy): domain Eukaryota; kingdom Viridiplantae; phylum Streptophyta; class Magnoliopsida; order Poales; family Poaceae; genus Aegilops; species Aegilops longissima. The sequence continues at coordinate 26,138 of JAHIAM010005460.1, forward strand.
GAGCCATAGGGAGTGGTGGTGGAGGGAGCCGACGGCGTTGGTGGCACCGGAGGCAATGGAGGGGGCGGAGCGTCGCTCTCTCTGGGTTCGAGAAGGAAGGGGAAGGCGACGGGGGTTTCTGATGTGACAGCAAGGGCAAGTGGGCGCCCTGCCTCTATTCCCCCGCTTATAAAGGGGAGAGGGGACGGGCGTTCCGATTTTTCCCATTAAAGAAAGCCCCACGACCTCCCCCACGACGCCACGTCCGGTGCGTGCCGTTCGTGGGGGACGTGGTGGGTCCAAGAAAAATAACGGCGTAATCAAGACAACGCAAGCCCGTGCACTATTTTGGGCCTGGCCCAACAGAGCTTGGCGCCATGTGTGGCCCAGGCCCGGGGGCTCCTGTCGGTGTACTAGAGTAGGGGTACCCTAGTACCCCGAACTCGTGCACGGACAGTTGCAGCGCCCCACGGCAGGGCCGGCCTGATAACCGCCAAGGTTTTTAGCGGCTCCCTTGGAGCCATTCGGGAACAAAGTAGACAAGACCCCGGCAAGAGGAGCTTGCCGGGAAGGCCACTCAGGGCACGAAGGAAACAAGGCCCCGGCAAGAGGAGCTTGCCGGGGAGGCTTGACGGGCCCCGAGCCCCCAGGCGCGACAAGGTTCCTGCCGCGGCAAGGTGCTTGCCGGGGCAGGCGACCCCTCTTCATCTCCGCTCCAGCTCACTCGCCAACGTGTCACCACGGGGCTCTCCCAAGCGCGCGTGTCGACGAGCTGTGCCGCCAGCGGGGAACGGCGACAAGCTGCGCTGACAAGCCACCATCGTGGCAAACGGAGGTGCACTTGACGGTCGCTGTTACACTATTGAGGCGATCGAGACGGGCATTGATGACTCTTGTCCCTTGCCGTCGAGTTAGGTATAGGTTCTTGTACCTTTGTACAAAGCGGTGTACCAACCTATGTTTTTACTATCTTACCCTTGTCTACTTGCCATATGTGGTAACCCCTTGTGCCTATAAAAGGAGGGCCGAGGGCAACGTAGAAAGGGTTCGGCTTGGCTCCGGTTTAGTTCATCCTTCTTGTACGAAGCCACTTCCAGGCTAGGTCTTGTAGCTTCCATTGCTCCCTGGCAAGAACAGAAGATAATACACTAAAGCAGCAGTAGGAGTATTATCTCTCCGGAGAGCTCCGAAGCTGGGTAACCCCGCTCATGTGCATTGCCTCGATCCGCTCTTCGCGCAATCTCCGCCCCCCCCTCCGAACCACAAGGGGCCTCCGGGTCCCGTAGGTGTTCATGGGGCACGATCAGCCTTTCCCCCGCGACAAACTCCGAAGAAGAGAGGTGTTCTATTTCTCAGTCCCGAAGATATGCAAGAGGCAAAGAAATCTATGAAAGAAAAAGGTATTAAAGCTGAAGATGTTAAGAATTTACCTCCTATTGAAGAAATACATTGTCTTAATTTACCGCCTGTTGAGGAAACATATGATCTCAATCACTTATTTACTGAAGAACCTCCTGATCCCGACATCCCCGACACAGGTAGTAAAGGTAAATTCTCTCTATAGATTTGATGAAGGTGATATCCCTCACTATAAGTCTGCTAGGCAGTGCTTTGATGAGTTTGATAATTTTATTGTCAAACAAGAAAATTTCAATGCTTATTTTGGTAGACAATTGAAATATGATTCCGATATGATTAAATACTTGGGTGATTATATGGCTAATATTAGAGGTGAACTTAAACTTATTAGCAAACATGCTTCTATGGTTACCACTCAAGTAGAACAAGTACTTAAAGCTCAGAAAGAAGTGCTTGATGAAATGAATAGTAAGAAAAATGATTATGTTGTTAGAGTGGCTACTAGAACTGGTAGAATGACTCGGGAACCTTTGTATCATGAAGGCCACCCTAAGAGAATCGAGCAAGATTCTCAAAGAAATAATATTTATATGCCTAGTTCTTCTAAAAGGAAGAAAAAGAAAAATGATAGAACTGTGCAAACTTCTAGTGAACCTGTTGCTGAACCACCTGAGAATCCAAATGATATCTCTATGTCTGATGCTGAAACACAATCTGGTAATGAACATGAACCTAGTGGAAATGTTAATGATAATGTTCATGATGATGCTCAACCTAGTAATGATAATGATGTAGAAGTTGAACCTGTTGTTGATCTTGATAACCCACAATCAAAGAATCAACGTTATGATAAAAGAGACTTCCTTGCTAGGAAACATAGTAAAGAAAGTGAACCATGGGTTCAGAAACCCATGCCTTTTCCTCCCAAACCAACCAAGAAAAAGGATGATTAGGATTTTGAGCGCTTTGCTGAAATGATTAGACCTATCTTTTTGCGTATGCGATTAACTGATGTGCTCAAAACAAGTCCTTATGCTAAGTATATGAAGGATATCATTACTAATAAAAGAAAGATACCAGAAGCTGAAATTTCCACCATGCTTGCTAATTACACTTTTAAGGGTGGAATGCCAAAGAAACTTGGAGATCCAGGAGTACCTACTATACCATGCTCCATTAAAAGAAATTATGTTAAAACTGATTTATGTGATCTTGGAGCCGGTGTTAGTGTTATGCCTCTCTCTTTATATCGTAGACTTGACTTGAATAAGTTGACACCTACTGAAATATCTTTGCAAATGGCTGATAAATCAACTGCTATACCTGTCGGTATTTGTGAGGATGTGCCTGTTGTGGTTGCAAATGTTACTATTTTAACGGACTTTGTTATTCTTGATATTCCGAGGATGATAGTATGTCTATTATTCTTGGAAGACCTTTCCTTAATACTGCAGGGGCTGTTATTGATTGCAACAAAAAATGTCACTTTTCATGTTAATGGTAATGAGCATACGGTGCACTTTCCGAGGAAACAACCTCAAGTTTATAGTATCAACTCTATTGGAAAAATTCCATCGATTATGTTTGGAGATTTTGAATTTCCTCTCCCTACTGTTAAGAAGAAATATGATATACTTATTATTGGGGATGTCCATATCCCCATTGAGGTAACATTGTGTTATTTGAAATTTCTCCGGTTCCATGACTATCGGAATGAGTTTGTTAACAAGACTTGATCAACCTTGTTAGTGGATTCTTTTTTATGAGCATGAGATGGATGAAACTAGAAGCACAACCTTCTGTACCCTCTTTATATTCTCTGTTATTTAGTAAAAATAAAGTAAAATAGTATTTTTCTATCTGTCTCCCGACTTATCCATGCAATATAAAAATATCCCGAAAATAAAAGTCCTCAGAATGCCATGCCAATTTAATATGATTTTTTCAAGAATATTTGAGGATTTTTAGTGCAAAAATTACCGCGGGGGGAGCTGCCACCTGGCCATGAGGGTGGAGGTCGCGCCCTACCCCCCTGGGCGCGCCCCTGCCTCATGGGCCCACGGTGGCCCTCCTCCACTTATCCCTGCACCCATCTTCTTCCTCTGCCTCACACAAACGCGAAAAACCAAGTCAAGCTCGTGTCCCAGCCGCTTTTGCTGTGATTTTCGATCTCCTTGCTCAAAGCACCTCTCGCAAAACTGCTTGGGGAGATTGTTCCTTGGTATGTGACTCCTCCATTGGTCCAATTAGTTTTTGTTCTAGTGCTTTATTCATTGCAAATTTGGGCTGCATAGGTGACCATGTTCTTGAGCTTGCATGACAAATTTATATGGTTCCAAGTAGTTCTAATGCTTGAAATAGGCCCTAGGCACTTGTATGAGTAGTTGCTATCAGTTTTATTGAAGTTGGTTCACTTTTATTTGAAGTTACTAAAAATTTCAGATTGTTTCAGAAATAATGAAGAAATTTTTGAGGGGCTCGTCGAGCCGAAGCTCGAGGGAAAAACAAAAGGAAGAAGAATGGAAGCCCAAATTTAATTTGCCTCGCACCGCGGAGGTCCGGCCGTGTGAATGGACTTCCGATGACTTCTTGAGGAGAGCCGTGATTTATGAGGATTTCTATCAATTGATTGAGAATGCCGGCCTCACCAACTTCCTCCGCGACCAACGTCATCAGTATCTCTTACTCACAAATACTTTTGTGCAGAACTTCTACTTTTTCCCTAAGAAATCACCTCCAACAGTAGAGTTCCATTTATATGACGTTGTTAAGGAGATGACATTAGCTGAATTTTGCGAGGTTTGCAAAATACCTTTTGAGGGCACCTTAGATGAACCACACCGTAATGAAGTGGAAGCTTTTATTAAGACTATCACTGTGGGAGAAACCAGGAAGGTTTCTGATGCAAAAATCACTAGCATACATTTTCCTGTTTTACATTACTTTGCCTTATTTGCTAGTCGTTGCTTGATTGGTCGCGGGAACTGTGGAAACGTTAGCATTCCTGATATTATCATTTTGTTCCATGGTTTATTCCGCAATAACTCTGTTAGTATGGGTGGAATTGTTGCTAGACGGTTAAGTCTGAACCGTACTAAGGGCCCTGTCTTTGGAGGCATTTATGCTTCACGCCTAGCTGAATATTTTGAGATACCTATTAGGCATGAGGAGAAAGAAGAAACAGCGTTGCCCTGTGCTTATTGAGATTATAAGAGTATGCTAGCGCATGATTTTCTTGTTAAGAGTCGCGAAGGGGAGCTCAAATATAAATTGTACTTTGATAAACATCACCCTGAGACTATTACTTTGCCTGCTCCCTCTTTTTTTAACTTTTCTACAGGTCCTTACATTGTTCCGTGGGCGGCTGTTCAAGCCTATCGGAATCCTGCACCAGCCCCGGAACCGGAGCCACAAGATGAGCCTCCAGGAATGTATGTTTATTATTGGGATCCTAAGGCGGTTGCCAGCCAGTGGCAGTCAGAGTCCTCTTCATCACATTATGATCCCAACTATTCATCATCGTAGTACGACCCCAGCTACACCTACGGGTATCCGCCGGGCTATCCCTGGCAATAGACCAACTTAGGCCAAAAGCCTAAGCTTGGGGGAGTACGTATTTCTCACCGACATTGCATTTATGCTCACACACACTCATTGCTAGATGTCGGTGCTCATACTCTTTCACTGTAATATCCATGCTAGTTTAATTTCTTTTGCTAGCTTTATTCTTGTGTGTTTGATAAACCTTAAGAAAAAACAAAAAATATAGTTAGTCTACTTTCCATGCTTGTAGTAGAAATAAAAATAAAACCCCAAAATATTTCCCGTTCTTCTTTTGCTTGTTGGGAGCTTTCCCGTGTAAATAGTTTTTATTTCTTTTCCTTTCTTTGGGGGTCGAGAAGACTATATTGATAATGCTTAGTGGCTCTCATATGCATTATTGTTTATCTAACTTAGATCCTATATTACTTGTCTTCTCTCTTGAGTTGAATGCTTGCAGATCCCAGCTTAGTCCAATGCACATGCACTATTATTATTATACACACCGTTCGGTCGTGCAAGTGAAAGGCAATAATGATGATATATGATGGACTTGTTGGGATGAGAAAAGATGGTATGAACTCGACCTCTCTTGTTTTTGTAAATATGATGATTCATCGTTCCTGATTCAGCTATTATGAAGTAAACATATTTGCAATGACATTTAGAGATTATATTTTTTTTGTGCCATGCTTGATTAGCTATGAGTTATAGTTTACCTTGAGTGCCAACATGCTATTAGAATGATTATGATGTGGTATGATGGATGGTATCCTCCTCTAAATGAATTGAGTGACTCGACTTGGCACATGTTCACGCATGTAGTTGAATCAAATCAACATAGCCTTCATGATGTTTATGTTCATGGTGGATTATATCCTACTCATGCTTATATTCGGTGTAAATTAATTTTAATGCATGTTTACGACTATTGTCGCTCTCTCAGTTGGTCGCTTCCCAGTCTTTTGCTAGCCTTCACCTGTACTAAGCGGGAATACTGCTTGTGCATCCAAACTCCTTAAACCCCAAAGTTGTTCCATATGAGTCCACTATACCTTCCTATATGCGGTATCTACCTGCCGTTCCAAGTAAATTTGTATGTTCCAAACTCCAAACCTTCAAATGAAATTCTGTTTTGTATGCTGGAGCAGCTCATGTGCAACTAGGGTTGTCTATATCTTCCATGCTAGGTGGGTTATTCTCAAGAGGAGCGGACTCCGCTCCTCATTCACGAGAAAGGGCCGGTAACCGGGATGCCCAGTCCCATGATCCAAAAAGATCAAAGCAAATCAAAATAATTAAACAAAACTCCCCCTAGGACCCGTTGAATGTTGGAGGCACTCGTTGTATCGAGCAAGCCATGGATTGATGCTTGTGGAGGAGGGGGAGTATAAACCTTTACCATTCTATTTGGGAACTGCCTATAACGCATGTAGTATGGAAGATACAGCCATCTCATAGTTGTTGCGTTGACAGTGAAAGTATGCCGCTCAAAATATAATTTATCTCTATTTCAAAATCGAGCTCCGGCACCTCTGCAAATCCCTGCTTCCCTCTGCGAAGGGCCGATCGATTTACTTTTATGTTGAGTCATCACCCTTCTTATTAAAAAGCACCCGCTGGAGAGCACACTGTCGTTTGCATTCATTATGATTGGTTTATATTGGGTATGACTTGACTGGATCTCTTTTACCATGAATTACAATGTTTAGTTAGTCCTTGATCTTTAAAGGTGCTCTGCATTTATGTTTTGCGGTATCAGAAAGGGCTAGCGAGATACCATTTTATTATATCATGTTATGATTATTTTGAGAAAGTCTTTTCATCCAAGTTTTATTATTATGGCTCGCTAGCTGATTATGCTATTGATATGAGTAATTGTGAGACCTACGTGTTATTGTGAGTATGGTTAGTTCATAATAATTGCTGAAACTTGAATGCTGGCTTTTCATGATTACAACAACAAGAGCAAACAGAGTTTGTAAAAGTTTTTCTTTTTCTCTTTCAGTTTGTCAACTGAATCGCTTGAGGACAAGCAAGGGTTTAAGCTTGGGGGAGTTGATACGTCTCCATCGTATCTACTTTTCCAAACACTTTTGCCCTTGTTTTGGACTCTAACTTGTATAATTTGAATGGAACTAACCCGGACTGACGTTGTTTTCAGCAGAATTGCCATGGTGTTGTTTTATGTGCAGAAAACAAAAGTTCTCGGAATGACCTGAAACTCCACGGAATATCTTAGAATAAATAATAAAAAATCGTCGCCAAGGATGAAGACCAGGGGGCCCACACCCTGTCCACGAGGGTGGGGGCGCCCCCCCCGGGCGCCCCTACCTCGTGGGCCCCCTGGTGGCCTCCGACGCCAACTCCAACTCCATATATTGGCTTTCGGGGAGAAAAAATCAGAGAGAAAGTTTCATCGCGTTTTACGATCGGAGCCGCCGCCAAGCCCTAATCTCTCTGGGAGGCTGATCTGGAGTCCGCTCGAGGCTCGGAGAGGGATTCGTCCCGTCGTCATCATCAACCATCCTCCATCACCAATTTCATGATGCTCACCGCCGTGCGTCGAGTAATTGCATCGTAGGCTTGCTGGACGGTGATGGGTTGGATGAGATTTATCATGTAATCGAGTTAGTTTTGTTAGGGTTTGATCCTAGTATCCATTATGTTCGAGATTGATGTTGCTATGACTTTGCTATGCTTAATGCTTGTCACTAGGGCCCGAGTGCCATGATTTCAGATCTGAACCTATTATGTTTTCATGAATATATGTGTGTTCTTGATCCTATCTTGCAAGTCTATAGTCACCTACTATGTGTTATGATCCGGCAACCCCGAAGTGACAATAATCGGGACCACTCCCGGTAATGACCATAGTTTGAGGAGTTCATGTATTCACTATGTGCGAATGCTTTGTTCCGGTTCTCTATTAAAAGGAGGGCTTAATATCCCTTAGTTTCCAATAGGACCCCGCTGCCACGGGAGGGTAGGACAAAAGATGTCATGCAAGTTCTTTTCCATAAGCACGTATGACTATATTCGGAATACATGCCTACATTACATTGATGAACTGGAGCTAGTTCTGTGTCACCCTATGTTATGACTGTTACATGACGAACCAAATCCGGCATAATTATCCATCACTGATCCGGTGCCTACGAGTTTTCCATATACTAGTTCTCGCTTATTTACTTTTCTGTTGCTACTGTTACAATCATTACAAAAATACCAAAAACATTACTTTTGCAGTCTTTACTTTTGTTACCGTTACCACCACAATCATATTACTTTGCTGCAGATATTAAGTTTGTAGGTGTGGTTGAATTGACAACTCAGCTGCTAATACTTGAGAATATTCTTTGGCTCCCCTTGTGTCGAATCAACAAATTTGGGTTGAATACTCTACCCTCGAAAACTGTTGTGATCCCCTATACTTGTGGGTTATCACTCCTAATCCACTACGATTTGGATATTTGATCCGAGGGGCCTCTGGCCTGATAGCACTAACCATCACGTGGGCATAGTATGGGTGTTCTGCGTCGTATACATCAGCCGAAGCTTAATAGACATCAGCGACTGAGCGGCGTGCGCCGGGTTGGACTGCATAAGCACCTGCCTTTTTGAAGGAGGTAGCTAGGTCTGCTCACCAGCCGCCCACGCAACATGCATGAGTTCCCGGGGCGATGGCCCATTACCCCTGGGGGCATAGGTTTAGTCCGGCGTGCTTGACCTCTCTATTAGGCCTAGGTCGGGTTGCGGCGTATTGTTTGGCCGAGGCCGGGCATGACCCAGGAAAGTGTGTCCGGCCGGAGTTAATCAAGTGTGGTGGGTAAGTTGGTGCACCCCTGCAGGGAAGAAAATATCTATCGATAGCACTTCTACGGTAATGGACACTTAGAGTTGTATCTCGATTGATACAACTAGAACTGGGTACTTGTGATGAGAAATGGATTGTGATGAGAACTGGATAGTATGGCTCTGGGATTGCTTTCTCGCAGGGAGTCGAGAAAGGATCTCTGGCTGAGGTTGATAACACTTCTACTACTTTACTTTATGCTACTCTACTCCCTCCTGTTGCTACAAGATGGTGGTTTCCAGAAGATGCTAGTCTTCGATAGGACTAGGTTCTTCTCGCTATTCTGGCATTCTGCAGCCCAGTCCACATATACAACCTTCCTTTGATAATGTTGCATATGTAGTGTTGATCCTTGCTTGCGAGTACTTTGGATGCGTACTCACGGTTGCTTTGCTCCCCCTTTTCCCCCTTTCTTCTTCTTTCCGGTTGATGCAACCAGATGTCAGAGCCTAGGAGCCAGATGCCACCGCCGATGCCTACTACTATGTGAAGACCGCCGACGACCAGGAGTAGTTAGGAGGCTCCCAAGCAGGAGGCCTTTCCTTTTCGATCGTTTCTACTTTTGTGCTAGACTTCTTAAGGCAAACTTGTTTAACTCATGTCTGTACTCAGATTTTGTTGCTTCCGCTGACTCTTGTGTATTCGAGCTTATGCATTCGAGCCCTCGAGGCCCCTAGCTTGTAATATAAAGCTTGTATTATTTTAATTTGTGTCTAGAGTTGTCTTGTGATATCTTCCCGTGAGTCCTTGATCTTGATCGTACACATTTGCGTGTATGATTAGTGTATGATTGAATCGAGGGCGTCACAGGGAGGCATGCTTTTCCTGCGAGCGAGAACGATTGAGTAGTTCCCAATACTTTCCATGCTAGATATAGCATAGGTGCTTCCCAAATAGAATTTAAAGTTTATTCCTTTTTCAAAAATACTTTCACTTTCCATGGCTAGCCGTATCAACAGGTACCTTCCATAGCAACACTTCCCAAGGAATTTATTATTTGAAAACATAAAGTAAATTCATTTTTCATTCCGGGACTGGGCATCCCTAATACCTTCACCTTACTCTCGTGCAATGACAAGTGAATAAACACTCATCATGATAATAACATATCTAGCATGGAAATATATTTGCCACCCCCTACCGTTTCATGAGTGGTAGGAGCACACAAAAGAGAAATTTATTTTGAAAATTAGAGATGCACATACAAATTTTCTTAGGACGGCAAAAGAATACCGCATATAGGTAGGTATGGTGGACTCATGTGGCAAAACTGGTTTAAAGGATTTTGGATGCACGAGTAGTGATCATACTTAGTGCGAAATGAAGGGTAGCAAAAGATTGAGAAGCGACCAACCAAGAAACGAAAAATCTCATAAGCGAGCATTAAGCATAATTAACACCGAATAATGCACCACAAGTAGGATGTAATTTCATTGCATAACTATTGACTTTCGTGCTTGCATAGGGAATCACAAACCTTAGCACCAATATTCTTACTAAAGCATAATTACTCATCAACATGACTCACATATCACATCATCATATCTCAAAACTATTACAAGGAATCAAGTTTATCTTGTCCAATGATCTTCATGAAAGTTTTTATTATATCCTTCTTGGATATCTATCACTTTGGGACTAATTTTAATGTGTTGCTTTTGATAAGCTCAAACAAATATAAGTGAAGATCATAAGCATAATAGTTGTTTCTCTTAGATTAACTTAAGTGAAGCAAGAGAGAATTTCCTAAAAAATTACTAACTCTCAAATAAATATAAGTGAAGAAAGAGAGCATTTCTTCAAAAATACTAAAGCACCCAGTGCTGAAAAAGATATAAGTGAAGCACTAGAGCAATTCCATAGCTCATAAAGATTTAAGTGAAGCATCGAGAGCAATTCTAACAAGTCATGGCATAATTTTGGCTATCTCAAATAGGTGTGTCCAGCAAGGATTCATGACTTAAAACAAAAAGCAAAACAAGCAAATACTCATATTATACAAGATGCTCCAAGCAAAACTCATAGTATGTGATGAGTAAAAATGTAGCTTCGAGTAAAATACCGATGGTCATTAGAAGAAAGAGGGGATGCCACTCGGGCATCCCCAAGCTTAGTTGCTTGCTTCTCTTTGGATAATAGATTGGGATGCCATGGGCATACCCAAGCTTAGGCTCTACTTACTCCTTATTCTTTCATCCATCATAACATCACTCAAAACTTGAAAACTTCAATCACACAAAACTCAACAAAATCATCATGAGATTCGTTAGCATAAGAAAACAAATCACTACTATAATTATTGTTGCAAACCCGTTCATATTTTATTCTTGCATTATATCTACTGTATTCCAACTTTTCTATGGCAAAAAACTCTTCAAAGAAAACCATAGAATCATCAAAGCAAGCACACAACGCAAAGAAAACAGAATCTGTCAAAAACAGAATAGTCTGTAGCAATCTGCATATTTCGAATACTTATGAAACTCCAAAAGTTCTTAAAATTAGGAAAACCTGATAAATTTGTATATAAATCTTCTTCAAAAAGAATTGGTATTTTATCACACTTCTGTTAAAAAATAAAATTATTTTCATGAGCGCGAAACTTTCTGTTTTTCAGCAATATCAAAACAACTATCACCCAAGATTCTAAAGGCTTTGCTTGGCACAAAGACTAATTAAAACACAAAAAACACAATCATTACAGTAGCATAATTGTGCAAACACTCAAGAACAGAAAGCAAAAGACAAAAATAAATTTTATTCATTGAGTTGCCTCCCAACAAGCGCTATCGTTTTACGCTCCTAGCTAGGCATAATGCAAGGATCTAAGTATTGTCATCTTTGTTTCTAGATCCATATGATGCCCTCATGATTGATTCATATGGTGGCCTAATTCTTTTTCTAGGGAAGTGTTCCATACCCTTCCTTAGTGGAAACTGTAATTTAATATTTCCTTCTTTCATATCAATCACGGCACCAATAGTACATAAAAACGGTCTACCAAGAATAATTGGACAAGACGGATTGCAATCAATATCAAGAACAATAAAATATATGGGAACATAGTTCCTATTTGCAAGAATTAGAACATCATTAATTCTTCCCATGGGCTTCTTAATAGTAGAATCCGCCAAGTGCAAATTTAAAGAACATTCTTCAATATCGGTAAGACCAAGCACATCACGTAAAGATTTCGGAATTGTAGAAAAACTAGCACCCAAGTCACATAAAGGAAAACACTCATAATTTTTAATCTTGACTTTGATAGTAGGTTCCCACTCATCATGTAATTTTCTAGGGATTGAAACTTCTAATTCCAACTTTTCTTCTAAATCTTTCATCATAGCATCAACAATATGTTTAGCAAAAGCTTTATTTTGTTCATAAGCATGGGGTGAATTTATCATTTATTACAACAAAGAAATATAATCAATCAAAGAGCAACTATAATAATTAAAGTCTTTGTAATCCAAAAGAGTGGGCACATCACTAGTTAAATTTTGACCTCTTCAAACCCACTTTTATCAATTTTCTCAACAAGATTTTCACCCTCCGAATTATCGGGACGCCTTCTAGCTAAAGTTGACTCTTCCTCAGTCCCTTTTTCATCAATCTTAATTTTACTAAACAAGGAATCAATAGAAGAAACACCAATCACTTTAAGATCTTTATCATTTTTATCTTCTAGCGAGATTGGCTCAGCGGCCATTTGGTTTACTAGGGTAGCTTGTGCATTGGATATTTTACCTAGCAAACTTTCAGCGAAAGCATACTTAGATTGGAGATTGCAAACTTCTCTACTAATGTCATCAAGTTGTTTTGTTATAGCATCTAGCACAACGGAGTGCTCCTTAAGTTCTTCGGTAAAATACTTATTATGGTCAAAATGTGTAGTCATATATTCCTTAGTACTTTTCTCAATTTCAAGGAAAATATTGGGGTAAGGAACATCATAATATTTTATTTGAGGCATCATGACTATGCAAACAAGAACGCACGCAAAACAGATCCGACAAGAAAACGACGAACGAAAAAGAGGGCGAATAAAACGGAAATATTTTGTGAAGTGGGGGAGAGCAAAACGAGACGCAATGGCAAATAATGTAAATTGCAAGGAGATGAGATTTGTTATTAGGAACCTGGTAGATGTTGATGATGTCTCCCCGGCAACGGCGCCATAAATTCCTTTTGATGTCTGCTAGAACTACGTCGGTATTTCCACAAAGAGGAAGGGATGATGCAGCACAGCAACGATAGGTATTTCCCCTTAGTGATGAGACCAAGGTTATCGAACCAGTAGGAGAACCACGCAACACAACGTGAACAGCACCTGCACACAAATAACAAATACTGGCAACCCGACGTATTAAAGGGGTTGTCAATCCCTTTTGAGTAACGGCGCCAGAAGTTGGCAAGTAGACGTGATAAAAATATGATAGAATGGATAAATAGATCTCGCGGGAACGCGAGATAAAATAAATAAGAATAAATTGTAGCAAGGTATTTTTGGTTTTTGGAAATATAGATCTAAAAATAAAAGCAAATGAAAATAGATTGCAAAGGCAAATATAATAAAGAAGAGACCCGGGGTCCGTAGATTTCACTAGTGGCTTCTCTCGAGAAAAATAGCAAACGGTGGGTGTCGGTGTCAAAACCGGCGGATCTCGGGTAGGGGGTCCCGAACTGTGCGTCTAGGCGGATGGTAACAGGAGACAAGGGACACGATGTTTACCCAGGTTCGGGCCCTCTTGATGGAGGTAAAACCCTACGTCCTGCTTGATTGATATTGATAGTGGATGTTTACAAGAGTGGATCTACCACGAGATCAAGGAGGCTAAACCCTAGAAGCTAGCCTATGGTATGATTGTAAGGGTTGTTGTGATTGTAGTCCTACGGACTAAAGCCCTCCGGTTTATATAGACACTGGAGAGGGCTAGGGTTACATAGAGTCGGTTACAATGGTAGGAGATCTACGTATACGTATCGCCAAGCTTGCCTTCCACGCCAAGGAAAGTCCCATCCGGACACGGGGTGAAGTCTTCAATCTTGTATCTTCATGGTCTTGGAGTCCGGTTGATGATGATAGTCCAGATGATGATAGTCCAGCCGATGATGGTAGTCCGGCAATCCGGACACCCCCTAATCCGGGACTCCCTCAGTAGCCCCTGAACCAGGCTTCAATGACGATAAGTCCGGCGTGTATATTGCTTGGCATTGCAAGGCGGGTTCCTCCTCCAAATGATAGAAGATTGTGAACACCAGGATAGTGTCCGCTCGCAAAATAAATTCCACATTCCACCGTAGAGAGAATAATAATATATACACGAGTTCAATCTGCGACGTTTTCCGTGGCATGACGCCACACCACTACCAAGCCATTACTCGAATTGTTTTTACTTTACCACCTTAGCGCATTTAGCGGCGGTTT
>JAHIAM010005461.1:0-35214 GCA_021605205.1 Aegilops longissima
ATCCGGATACCGCAGGGAAGAGTGGAATGGGCCTTGGGCTGTCCGCTTTGGCCTCAAGTTTGAAAGTACCTCGGCGATTCGAGCGAAGGTCCTAAGCAGAGTTCATTGCAGAATGATCCGCAACTTTTGACGAAGAAATTCAAGAGATTGCTCTCCTCGGCAAAGAGGCAAATTGTGATTGGATCATGTACTTTGATGGAGCTTTCTCCTCCTACGGTAGCCCGGGGCTGGTATTGCTTTGCTTGTCGCGACCACGAGAGAGAGCACCTCAAATCGTGATCCGGATGCACTTCCCCAGGGAGGTGTCAACAAACAATACTGGCCGAGTTTGAGGGCTGCTTGCCAGTCTTAGGATCAGCGGCGGACCTCGGAATCAAGAAACTCATCAATAAGGGAGACTTCGCGGCTTGTCGTCAAGCAAGTCAACAAGGATTACGAGCCCGTTGATGAAGGCCCTACGTCGATCACGGTGAGAAGGCGGAAGACATTTCGAGTGAGAAAGGCTGGAAGAAACATTTCGATGGTATCTGGTGAACCACGTTCCCCAAGCGGAAACGCGATGCTTCCCGATTAAGCTGTATCAAAAGCAGCTTGCGCCTCAAGCTACTGTGGAACGGTACCTGTTGTGCTTGATTAACTCAGCCATCCATTGATCCATCAGCGAGCAGAATAAGAGGAGAAATCAGGGCCCAGCAAGTACTTTCCGCCAAGCTCATGCAGAGCTTGGCGGCAAGGATATTGCGAGAATCTTGAGCCTCCCGCAGGGACGGCCGGCTCGGCGAACATCAACCTCTTGTCGTCGAGACAACCCGCTCACATAGCGGGAGAAATGCTTTAGTCCTTGCCGTCGAGCCCAGGCGAACGGCGTGGGCCATACCATCGATTCCTCCAAGCAGGGAACTTCTGCGGAGAGAGCGAAGAAAGCGGAAAAAGTAGCCCGTCGCTCTACCATGTACCAGTTAGTCGATGGCGTCACTGTACTGAAAAGAAGGCGAGCAGTGTGAAATTGAAGTGTATCTCTCGAGAGGAAGAATGGAGCTGTTGGCGAGAGAGATACGGAGGCATATGTGGATCCCACATTGGGTCGAGGCCCTTGCGGCAAAGGCATTACGGCAAAAGGCTTCTTCGTTCCACCGCCCTCCGAGATCGGCGACACTAGTCACCGGTGTGAAGCGTGTGGAGTTCCATTCAAAGCTTCATCAGCCAGCTCAAGCCCTTCAAACCATTCGTCTCTCCTGGACCTTCTCGATGCAGGGCTCGACATCTTGGGCCCTTTCCCGCATGCTGTCCGGGGCTTTGAGTACTTATGCGTTGCAATCGACAAGTTCACAAAGTGAATGCGGAAGTGGAGGCAGTGAGGAAGGTCACAGCTCAGGTACTAAGTTCATGATAAATTTAAGTTCAATTAATGTATTGCCAAGAACTCCCATGAAAAATATCCTCAATTCTCTAAGTGATTTGCGTGATCCATATCAACTACACCATGACCGATCATCACGTGTGATGGAGGTAGTTTCAATAGTGAACATCAATATGTTGATCATATCTACTATATGATTCACGCTCGACCTTCGGTCTCCGTGTTCGAGGTCATATCTTATATGCATAGCTAAATCAAGTATAACCTGAGTATTCTGCGTGTGCAACTGTTTTGCACCCGTTGTATTTGAGCGTAGAGCCTATCACCCGATCATCCGTGGTGTCTCATACGAAGAACTTTCCATAGCGGTGCATACTCAGGGAGAACACTTCTTGATAATTTAGTAAGGGATCATCTTATAATGCTACCGTCAATCAAAGCAAAATAAGATGCATAAAGTTAACATCACATGCAATCAATATAAGTGATATGATATGGCCATCATCATCTTCGTGCTTGTGATCTCCATCTCGAAGCTTACCGTCATGATCACCATAAATCACGGTAGCGACACCTTGATCTCCATCGTAGCATCGTTGTCGTCTAGCCAACTATTGCTTCTCGACTATCGCTACTCCTTATTGATAAAGTAAAGCAATTACATGGCGTTGTATTTCATACAATAAGCGACAACCATATGGCTCCTGCCGATTGCCGAATACTTCGGTTACAAAACATGATCATCTCATACAATAAATATAGCATCACGTCTTGACCATATCACATCACAACATGCCTGCCAAAAACAAGTTAGGCGTCCTCTACTTTGTTGTTGCAAGTTTTACGTGGCTGCTACGGGCTGAGCAAGAACCGTTCTTACCTCGCATCAAAACCACAGCGATACCCGTCAAATAGACTCGTTTTAACCTTCTCAAGGACGGCGTAGCACTTTTCAGTTCAACTAAAGTGAGAGGGCAGACACCCGCTTGATCACCTTTAAGCAGCGAGTGCTCACAGCGGTGAAACCAGTCTCAGCGTAAAGCGTCTGGCGTAATGTCGGTCGGGCGCTTCATCTCACAATACCGCTGAACCAAAGTATGACATGCTGGTAGGTAGTATGACTTGTATAAGCCCACAACTCACTTGTGTTCTACTCGTGCATATGACATCAGCGCATAAAACCAGGCTCGGATGCCACTGTTGGGGAGCGTAGTAATTTCAAAAATTTTCCTACGATCACGCAAGACCATGGTGATGCATAGCGAGATGAGAGTGTTGTCTCGTACCCTCGTAGACCAACAGCGAGCGTTGGCATAGCGTAGAGGAAGTAGTCGTACTTCTTCCCGATCAACCGATCAAGTACGAGCGTCGGCACCTCCGAGTTCTGCACCGTTCAGCTCGATGGCGTCCCTCGAACTCCGATCCAGCCGAGTGTTGAGGAGAGTTTCGTCGACCTGACGGCGTGGTGGCGATGATGATGTTCCACCGGCGCGAGGGCCGCCTAAGCTCCATAGCGGTATATTCGAGGTGTAGTTTGGTGGAAGGGGCACCGCTGCGGCTGAGAGCGATCTCAATGATCAACTTGTGTGTCATGGGGTGCCCTCTGCCCTGTATATAAAGGAGGGAAGGGAGGGGCTGGCCGGCCACCAAGGGCTGCGCTGGGGTCCTACTCCCACGGGGTAGGATTCCCCCCAATCCTAGTCCAACTAGGATTGGCCAAGTGGGAAGGAGAGAGAGCCACCCCTTCTCCTAGTCCTAATAGGACTAGGGAAGGGGAAGGTCTGACCAGCACTTGGGCCCCTTTCCTCCTTTCCACTAAGGCCCATCAAGGCCCATTGACCCCGGGAGGTTCGGTAACCCCGGTACTCGGTAAAATTCCCAATTTCACCGGAGTGATTCGGAATCAAACATAGGCTTCAATATATCAATCTTTATGTCTCGACCATTTGAGACTCCTCGTCATGTCCGTGATCTCATCCGGGACTCGAACAACCTTGGTACATCAATATCATATAAACTCATAATAAGCATCGCCGAAGCGTTAAGCGTGCGGACCCTACGGGTTCGAGAACTATGTAGACATGACCGAGACACCTCTCGGTCAATAACCAATAAGCGGGACCTGGATGCCCATATTGGTTCCTACATATTCTCTGAAGATCTTTATCGGTCGAGACCGCATAACAACATCGTTGTTCCTTTGTCATCGGTATGTTACTTGCGAGATTGATCGTCGGTATCAATACCTAGTTCAATCTCGTTCTTGGCAAGTCTCTTTTCTCGTTCCGTAATACATCATCTCACAACTAACACATTTAGTTGCAATGCTTGCAAGGCTTATGTGATGTGCATTACCGAGAGGCCAGAGATACCTCTCCGACAATCGGAGTGACAAATCCTAATCTCGAAATATGCCAACCCAACATGTACCTTCGGAGACACACTGTAATGTACCTTTATAATCACCCGATTCGTTGTGGCGTTTGGTAGCACCAAAGTGTTCCTCGGGCAAGCAGGAGTTGCATAATCTCATAGTCATAGGAACATGTATAAGTCATGAAGAAAAGCACTAGCAACAAACTATACGATCAGGTGCTATGCTAATGGAATGGGTCATGTCAATCAGATCATTCAACCAATGATGTGATCCCGTTAATCAAATAACAACTCCTTGTTCATGGTTAGGAAACATAACCATCTTTGATTAACGAGCTAGTCAAGTAGAGGCATACTAGTGACACTCTGTAGGTTTATGTATTCACACATGTATTATGTTTCCGGTTAATACAATTCTAGCATGAATAATAAACATTTATCATGATATAAGAAATAAATAATAACATTATTATTGCCTCTAGGGCATATTTCCTTGATCTCCCACTTGCACTAGAGTCAATAATCTAGATTACGAGTAATGATTCTAACACCCATGGAGTCTTGGTGCTGATCATGTTTTGCTCGTGGAAGAGGCTTAGTCAGCAGGTGCGCAACATTCAGATCCGTATGTATCTTGCATATCTCTATGTCTCCCACGGACCAAATCCGGATGGAGTTAGGCGTCTTTTGATGTGCTTGGTTCTCTTGTGAAATCTGGATTCCTTTGCCAAGGCAATTGCACGATATTGTCACAAAAGATTTTCATTGGACCCGATACACTAGGTACAACACCTAGATCGGTTATGAACTCCTTCATCCAGACTCCTTCATTAGCTGCTTCGAAGCAGCTATGTACTCAACTTCACATGTAGATCCATAGCGGCGCTTTGTTTGGAACTGCACCAATGACAGCTCCACCGTTTAATGTAAATCGTATCCGGTTTGCGATTTAGAATCGTCCGGATCAGTGTCAAAACTTGCATCGGCGTAACCGTTCTGACGAGCTCTTTGTCACCGCCATAAATGAGAAACATATCCTTAGTTCTTCTCAAGTACTTAAGGATGTTCTTGACCGCTGTCGATGATCCACTCTGGATTACTTTGGTACTGCACTGCTAAACTTACAGCAAGGCACACATCAGGTCTGGTACACAGCATTGCATACATGATAGAGCCTATGGCTGAAGCATAGGAACATCTTTCATTTTCTCTCTATCTTCTGCGGTGGTGGGCATTGAGTCTTACTCAACTTCACACCTTGTAATACCGGCAAGAACCCTTTCTTTGCACGATCCATTTGAACTTTTCAAAACTTTATCAAGGTATGTGCTTTGTGAAAGTCCTATTAAGCGTCTTGATCTATCTCTATAGATCTTAATGCCCAATATGTAAGCAGCTTCACGAGGTCTTTCATCGAAAACTCTTATTCAAGTATCCTTTATGCTATCCAGAAATTCTATATCATTTCCGATCAATAATATGTCATCCACATATAATATCAGAAATGCTCTGAGCTCCACTCACTTTCTTGTAAATCTGAGGCTTCTCCAAAAGTGCATATAAAACCAAATCTTTGATCACACTATCAAAGCGTTTATTCCAACTCGAGAGGCTTGCACCAGTCCATAAATGGATCGCTGGAGCTTGCACACTTTGTTAGCTCCTTTGGATCGACAAAACCTTCTGGTTGCATCATATACAACTCTTCTTCCAGAAATCCATTCAGGAATGCAGTTTTAACATCCATTTGCCAAATTTCATAATCATAAAATCGGCAATTGCTAACATGATTGAGACGGACTTAAGCATCGCTTCTGGTGAGAAGGTCTCATCGTAGTCAATCCCTTGAACTTGTCGAAAACCTTTTGCAACAAGTCGAGCTTTATAAACGATAACATTACCATCAGCGTCGGTCTTCTTCTTGAAGATCCATTTATTCTCAATTGCTTGCCGATCATCGGGCAAGTCAACCAAAATCCATACTTTGTTCTCATACATGGATCCCATCTCAGATTTCATGGCCTCAAGCCATTTTGTGGAATCTGGGCTCACCATCGCTTCTTCATAGTTAGTAGGTTCATCATGTTCGATAACATGACTTCCAAAATAGGATTACCGTACCACTCAGTGCGGATCTTGCTCTGGTTGATCTCTGAGTTCTGTAGAAACTTGATCTGAAGTTTCATGATCATCATCATTAGCTTCCTCCTATTTGGTGTAGGTGTCACGAAACTGTTTTACGTGATGTACTACTTCTCAATAAGGGAGTAGATACAGATTATCTCATCAAGTTCTACTTTCCTCCCTCACTTCTTTCGTGAAACTCTTTCTCAAAAAGTTTCGAATTTAGCAACAAAATCTTGCCTTGGATCTGTGATAGAAGGTGTACCCAACTGTCTCCTTTGGGTATCCTATGAAGACACATTTCTCCGATTTGGGTTCGAGCTTATCAGGTTGAAGCTTTTCACATAAGCATCGCAGCCCCAAACTTTCAAAGCGACAACTTTGGTTTCTTGCCAAACCACAGTTCATAAGGCGTCGTCTCAGCAGTTTAGATGGTGCCCTATTTAAAGTGAATGTAGCCGTCTCTAAAGCATAACCCCAAAGCGATAGCGGTAAATCAGTAAGAGACATCATAGATCGCACCATATCTAATAAAATACGATTCTGACGTTCGGACACACCATTACGTTGTGGTGTTCGGTGGCGTAAGTTCGAAACTATTCGCATTGTTTCAAATGTAGGCCAAACTTCGTAACTCAAATATTCTCCTCCACGATCAGATCGTAGAAACTTTATTTTCTTGTTACGATGATTTTCCACTTCACTCTGAAATTCTTTGAACTTTTCAAATGTTTCAGACTTGTGTTTCATTAAGTAGATATACCCATATCTGCTCAAATCATCTGTGAAGGTGAGAAAATAACGATATCATACGAGCCTCAACATTCATTGGACCACATACATCGGTATGTATGATTTCCAATAAATCTGTTGCTCTCTCCATAGTTCGGAGAAGCGGTGTTTTAGTCATCTTGCCCATAAGGCACGGTTACATAAGTGCCAAGTGATTCATAATCAAGTGACTCCAAAGTCCATCGGTATGGAGTTTCTTCATGCGCTTTACACCGATATGACCTAAGCGGCGATTGCCACAAATAAGTTGCACCATCATTATCAACTCTGCATCTTTTGGTTTCAACATTATGAATATGTGTATCACTACTATCAAGATTAAGTAAAACAAACCATTCTTCAATGGTGCATGACCATAAAAGATATTATTCATATAAATAGAACAACCATTATTCTCTGATTTAAATGAATAACCGTCTCGCATCAAACAAGATCCAGATATAATGTTCATGCTCAGCGCTGGTACTAAATAACAATTATTTAGGTCTAATACTAATCCGAAGGTAGATGTAGAGGTAGCGTGCCGATTGCGATCACATCGACTTTGGAACCATTCCCAGCGCATTGTCACCTCGTCCTTAGCCAATCTTGGCAATCCGTAGCCCTGTTTGAGTTGCAAATATTAGCAGAACCAGTATCAAATACCAGTGCTCTGCGAGTATTAGTAAGGTACACATCAATAACATGTATATCACATATACCTTTGTTAACCTTGCCATCCTTCTTATCCGCCAAATACTTGGGGCAGTTCCGCTTCGGTGACCAGCCTGCTTGCAATAGAAGCACTCAGTTTCAGGCTTAGGACCAGACTTGGGTTTCTTCTCTTGATCAACAACTTGCTTGCGCTCTTTTGAAGTTTCCTTTTCTTTCCTTTGCCCTTTTCTTGAAACTAGTGGTTTTGTTAACCATCAACACTTGATGCTCCTTTTGATTTCTACCTCCATGACTTTCGGCATCGCGAAGAGCTCGGGCATTGTTTTGGTCATCCCTTGCATATTATAGTTCATCACGAAGCTCTTGTAGCTTGGTGGCGTGATTGGAGAATTACATCAATGGCGCAATCATCCGGAAGATTAACTCGGTTGAATCAAGTGATTGTTATATCCGGACATTACGAGTATATGCTCCTTGTGAACCGTTCTCCTCCATCTTACAGCTATAGAACTTATTGGAGACTTCATATCTCTCAATCCGGGCATTACGCTTGGAATATTAACTTCAACTCTGGAACATCTCATATGCTCCATGGTGTTCAAAGCAGCGTTGAAGTCGGTTCTAAGCCGTAAAGCATGGCACACTGAACTATAGAGTAGTCATCAGCTTTGCTTTGCGGGCGTTCACAACCTGGCGCAGCCCTTACACCAGGCCTGGCACCTAACGGTGCTTCGGGGCGTAATTCTTCAATGCAGCAATAAGGATAATCCTCAAATTACGGACCCAGTCCGTGTAATTGCTACCATCATCTTTCAACTTTGCTTTCTCAAGGCAGCATTAAAATTCAACGGAACAACAGCACGAGCCATCTATCTACACATCATAGACAAGCAAGATACTATCGGTACTAAGTTCATGATAAATTTAAGTTCAATTAATCATATTACTTAAGAACTCCCACTTAGAAAAATATCCTCAATTCTCTAAGTGATTGCGTGATCCATATCAACTACACCATGACCGATCATCACGTGTGATGGAGTAGTTTCAATGGTGAACATCAATATGTTGATCATATCTACTATATGATTCACGCTCGACCTTCGGTCTCCGTGTTCGAGGTCATATCTTATATGCATAGCTCGTCAAGTATAACCTGAGTATTCGCGTGTGCAACTGTTTTGCACCGTTGTATTTGAGCGTAGAGCCTATCACACCCGATCATCACGTGGTGTCTCAGCACGAAGAACTTTCATAGCGGTGCATACTCGGGAGAACACTTCTTGATAATTTAGTAAGGGATCATCTTATAATGCTACCGTCAATCAAAGCAAAATAAGATGCATAAAGGATTAACATCACATGCAATCAATATAAGTGATATGATATGGCCATCATCATCTTGTGCTTGTGATCTCCATCTCGAAGCACCGTCATGATCACCATCGTCACCGGTAGCGACACCTTGATCTCCATCGTAGCATCGTTGTCGTCTCGCCAACTATTGCTTCTCGACTATCGCTACTCCTTAGTGATAAAGTAAAGCAATTACATGGCGTTGCATTTCATACAATAAGCGACAACCATATGGCTCCTGCCGATTGCCGATAACTTCGGTTACAAAACATGATCATCTCATACAATAAAATATAGCATCACGTCTTGACCATATCACATCACAACATGCCTGCAAAAACAAGTTAGGCGTCCTCTACTTTGTTGTTGCAAGTTTTACGTGGCTGCTACGGGCTGAGCAAGAACCGTTCTTACCTCGCATCAAAACCACAGCGATACTTCGTCAAATAGACTCCGTTTAACCTTCTCAAGGACGGGCGTAGCCTTTCAGTTCAACTAAAGTGAGAGAGCAGACACCCGCCGGTCACCTTTAAGCAGCGAGTGCTCACGGCGGTGAAACCAGTCTCGCGTAAGCGTCTGGCGTAATGTCGGTCCGGGCGCTTCATCTCACAATACCGCTGAACCAAAGTATGACATGCTGGTAGGTAGTATGACTTGTATCGCCCACAACTCACTTGTGTTCTACTCGTGCATATGACATCAACGCATAAAACCAGGCTCGGATGCCCTTTGTTGGGGAGCGTAGTAATTTCAAAATTTTCCTACGATCACGCAAGACCATGGTGATGCATAGCAGCGAGATGAGAGTGTTGTCTCGTACCCTCGTGAACCAACAGCGAGCGTTGGCATAGCGTAGAGAAGTAGTCGTACTTCTTCCCGATCAACCGATCCAAGTACGAGCGTCGGCACCTCCGAGTTCTGCACGTTCAGCTCGATGGCGTCCCTCGAACTCCGATCCAGCGAGTGTTGAGGAGAGTTTAAATCGACCTGACGGCGTGGTGGCGATGATGATGTTCCACGGCGCGGGGCTTCGCCTAAGCTCCATAGCGGTATATTCGAGGTGTAGTTTGGTGGAAGGGGCACCGCTGCGGCTGAGAGCGATCTCAATGATCAACTTGTGTGTCATGGGGTGCCCCTG
This sequence comes from Aegilops longissima, assembly GCA_021605205.1. Classification (NCBI taxonomy): domain Eukaryota; kingdom Viridiplantae; phylum Streptophyta; class Magnoliopsida; order Poales; family Poaceae; genus Aegilops; species Aegilops longissima. Next base: position 9,801 of record JAHIAM010005461.1, read on the forward strand.
CCCTGTATATAAAGGAGGGAAGGGAGGGGCTGGCGGCCACCAAGGGCTGCGCACTGGGGTCCTACTCCCACGGGGGTAGGATTCCCCCCAATCCTAGTCCAACTAGGATTGGCCAAGTGGGAAAGAGAGAGGAGGCACCCCTTCTCCTAGTCCTAATAGGACTAGGGAAGGGGAAGGTCTGACCAGCACTTGGGCCCCTTTCCTCCTTTCCACTAAGGCCCATCAAGGCCCATTGACCCCCGGGAGGTTCGGTAACCCCGGTACTCGGTAAAATTCCCAATTTCACCGGAGTGATTCGAATCAAACATAGGCTTCAATATATCAATCTTTATGTCTCGACCATTTGAGACTCCTCGTCATGTCCGTGATCTCATCCGGGACTCGAACAACCTTGGTACATCAATATCATATAAACTCATAATAAGCATCATCGAAGCGTTAAGCGTGCGGACCCTACGGGTTCGAGAACTATGTAGACATGACCGAGACACCTCTCGGTCAATAACCAATAAGCGGGACCTGGATGCCCATATTGGTTCCTACATATTCTCTGAAGATCTTTATCGGTCGAGACCGCATAACAACATCGTTGTTCCCTTTGTCATCGGTATGTTACTTGCCGAGATTCGATCGTCGGTATCAATACCTAGTTCAATCTCGTTCTTGGCAAGTCTCTTTTCTCGTTCCGTAATACATCATCTCACAACTAACACATTTAGTTGCAATGCTTACAAGGCTTATGTGATGTGCATTACGAGAGGGCCGAGAGATACCTCTCCGACAATCGGAGTGACAAATCCTAATCTCGAAATATGCCAACCCAACATGTACCTTCGGAGACACCTGTAATGTACCTTTATAATCACCCGATTCGTTGTGGCGTTTGGTAGCACCAAAGTGTTCCTCGGGCAAGCAGGAGTTGCATAATCTCATAGTCATAGGAACATGTATAAGTCATGAAGAAAAGCACTAGCAACAAACTATACGATCAGGTGCTATGCTAATGGAATGGGTCATGTCAATCAGATCATTCAACCAATGATGTGATCCGTTAATCAAATAACAACTCCTTGTTCATGGTTAGGAAACATAACCATCTTTGATTAACGAGCTAGTCAAATAGAGGCATACTAGTGACACTCTGTAGGTTTATGTATTCACACATGTATTATGTTTCCGGTTAATACAATTCTAGCATGAATAATAAACATTTATCATGATATAAGAAATAAATAATAACATTATTATTGCCTCTAGGGCATATTTCCTTCATTCTTGCGCTACCATAGCCACAAGGTTCATGCCGAAGCCTTGAGGAAAGGCGACCTTGTCCTTCAGGTAGCGTTCATAAAGCCAAGATTTCCAACAAGTTGATGCCAAAGTGGGAAGGCCCTTACCCGGGTAACACGAGTCACCAGGCGGCGCAGTCATCAGGGGAGACCGAAGATGCCGTCGGTGAAGTAAATCACGGAACATTGAGCATCTTCATAAGTTTTACCCGTGGTAGCGACTTGCCGGGCCCCGACAAGCCACCTTTTTGCCTAAAGCATTATATCGATGATGCATGTAACCCTTTGCAAAAGCGAAGGCGCAGACCACGAGCATAAATAAATGGCCGGCTGGCGCCTAAGTTATAACATGCATGCTAGGTCAGAGTCTCGAATCCTTGGTTAGGGTTGATAGTGCTTGGCGACTAACCCTAGCTTAGAGGTCGGTGTCGTCTCTTTGCCGTTCTTTTGTCTCCTTTGGTTCGCGGACTCACGAGATATCCTTGCGGATCGCTTGAGGGCCGAAAGAAGAAAAGAGGGGCGGATCGACATCTAGACGACAAGCCGGTATTGCCGGGGCTATAATCAAATTCACCCACGGCAATCCAGAGTTGCGGGGGCTGCAACTTCAGATAAGTTCTTCATTCCTTATCATGCATTCCATTATGGACTAAGGTATGTGAAACCCGTTGTTTCCCAAGCTACTGTGCTCCCTAAAACTCTAGGCTCTAGGGCTCGTTCACAGGGGCCAGGTTTGGTAGTAATCCGCGGCAGCAAAAGGATGAAAGCGAGGACCCTGAACCGCCTCATCTCTGCCTCCGCCAAAAAGCGTGAGGAAGGTCGAGTGAAGTGGGAAGGCAGCGGGAGCCTATTGCGAACGAGAAATGTTTATCTTAGAGATATCAAGATTTATTCCTTGTAGTGGGTTCTACCGCAAACAAAGCGACCGAGCAAGCATCCCTTTTCATTAAAAACATTCCACTCAGGTACAGTCCATAGAGAATGAAAAACATGAATGATGGGATTACAAGTTTTTAAGTTCAGCCCTAGGCAGAAGGCTTACAAACTAAAAGAGATAAGGTGCCGTAACCCTCTTTTGTCCCTCTTCTCGGAGGTAGGTCAAAGAGGCGAAAAGAGGGCAAAAGGGGCGGCCTAAGCGAAACTACGGGTGGAAGGAGGCACCAAGAGAACATCTCGGTGGCCGTCAAAAGGCTGGATGGTGATGGCGAGCTCGAAGACAAAGGCGGCATGGCGTCGGCCGCAGCGTCGAGCGTCGGTGCCCGTGTACTCTGATTTGGCCTTGCGACCGCCCTCTTCCTCTTCCGCAGCCTCCCAGCGCCAGCCGCACAAGAGGCGACCCGAAGTTCAGGAAGCGGCGACACGGATGATGGGATCGCCGGTGCGCCGGGCGGCGCCGACACCTGGTCGGACCCGTCATCCTGCCGCTGCTACCCTTATCGTCGCTGCCGCTGTCCTCCTTGCCACTCCCGCTCGAGGAAGGCCTTCGCTATCGGAAAACTCTCGCAACACCTTGCCGAGTCCCGGCACCGAAGACCTTGCGGAGAGAAAGGCGCCCTCCATCAGCTAAAATGGAAGTAGGCCCCACCGTCAAGCGGTGGATATGGTGACGTCTTCCACCCTCGACCAAGATACATCACCGGGGCTAGAAAGTCGGCGAACTTCGCGTGCCGCTGATCAACAGCCCCTCATGTGCAGCATGATGACTCGGCGGATCCGCTCCATCTCGCTTTCGAAGAAAGTCGAGGAGGCGAAAGCTGGCGGCTGGCGGCGCAACTGCGAAGAACTTCGCAAGGTCATCCCAACATGGCCCTCCATGGGGAGGAACATTGGCGGGCGGACAGCAGCGCCTCCCGTTCTCCTCTTCCACTGAGCACCTCGACCTGCATGGCGGCCTCGCCCCTCCCCTTCCCCTCACGGTGGCTCTGCACTTTGCGGTGAAGAAGGAAGAGCCGTTGTCAGCGGCGACCCTTGCTGCCACCGTTGAAGAGCGAGATTCCCTCTCTCCATGGCGGATGCAGGGAGAGGCGGAAGCTGAAGGAAGAGAAGATGGAAGAGTGCGGGGCGCGTCCCCCTCCCCGCTCTTTATAAAAGAGCGGGGTGGGGCATAACCGCCCTTCGACCAATCAAAGGCAGAAGGCGCGGGGAACTAGGACCGACCCAGCTGCCTGACCCATGACGGCCCGGTTTCCGCCTCCACCATTACGCCACCCGACCGCGCCAGAGAGCCCGTGGCGAGCATGCGGGACGGCGACGGGTGGCGACCTCTCCCACCCGTGATCGTGAAGTGGAAGCCTTGAACCACGCCCGACCCGATCGGTAAATGGGCGGCGCCTCATGCCTCCCTCGTTTATGGAAGGCGCAAACCGCCCCCTTTACCACCACGGCGTGGCGCATGCGTGCGAGCTCAGCCCACGCATGCCGCCCGTCACGCCGCCTCCCGCCAAGCCGCGGGGAGGCATGGGAAGCGCTGGCTTGTGAAAAAGACTTCGCGGTAAAAACCACCACCCTGCTGACACACCGTTTTGGGCCTAGCAGCAGCGCGATGCGCTTACGTGTGGCCCAGGCCGGGGCTCTGTCGGTGTACAAAAAGAGGTACACCTTTTAACTATGCACCGGCGGTCGGCATGGCGCCGCCACCACTAAGCAAAACAAGAAGGTGAGCCAAGAGTAAGGCGAGGCTTCGAAAAGAGGCGAAGCAGCGCCAAGACCAAGACCACAAAGAGCAAAGGGCAAGCGAGACTCCCCGGCAAGATCCTTGCGAGGCGGTTTAACAAACCAGGCAAGGCCCTTGCAAGGGCCCGGCTCTGCGCCCATGGGCGGATCACCTTTGAGTCCACGCCCCCCATGGGGCAAAGTTCGGAGACATCCCGTGGTGGCATGCAGATCTTTGTGAAGACATTCAAAGATCAGATACATACTATAGAAGATGGCGACCCTTGGCGGGATCCCGGCCAGGAGGACCCTGAGCCCCGGCAAGAGCCTTGCCGGGGATGACAACGGCGCCCTTGGCAGACCCTCCGGGGCTGCGGCAAGGCCCACGCCAAGGACACCGTAGGGACACCATCGAGCCCGGCGCCAATCAAGCCTCCACCATGCAGCTGCCGACCCAACAGGTGAAAAACATTGGATTGCCATGACTAAAATCCGAGCGTTTGTCATTCCGTTTATTTTATATCGATAAATCATTATAACTTGAAGTCGTGAGTGGTACGAGCGAAATGTATGGTTTGATCGATTGAATGTTCTCGCTAGAGCCATATCAAATTAAATATAAGCGTCATCAAGCCACATGTATTCCTTGTCATCCAGCGACCTAGACTGCTTCAATGTGGCGCTCAACACGTTTAGCGTGCAGTTAATTTCATGCCAAAAATAGTGCTAATCACATGACAACATGCAAATAATATCCCGGTAGTTAATATCCGCATGCATAATATACTTCCAAATTAACGTGCATTGCCGTACACACTGACTAGTGCTGCTAGTACGTGAAACTGGTGCGTGACTTGTGAATGCGTCGAGGATATGGTCCAGCGGCAACATCGCGGGAGTTCTTCCTGTTTGCCCGTCGTCTAAATCATGAGGAGAGGAGAGAGAGAGAGAGAGCACACATGGAACCCACCCGGTAAGTGAAGGCGAATAGTACTAAAATAATATTACATGTTATCCATTAATTAGGCTGTGGTAATATAAAAACATTATGTGGACAAAGGGTACAACAAACATTGCTATTCTCGTATGTTGCCTATTGACGTGCGGCTTGAAGGCCGGTCGCATATTCGATCCTCGTCTTTTATTTTTTTAATTTGTATATGGGTCAAAATTTGTTTCATGACATGGGCCCCTCGATTGTGTAGTTTGTAGCACTTTAATTTGTGGGTGAAATTTGTTCCATTCAACTGGACTATCGGTTTGTAGTTTTGTAGCTTATTTATAATAATTAAAGAGAACAACATAGTTTTTTCAATAATACCATGGTGCGACGTTGAAGCCGAGAAAGGGCGTGCGAGAGAGGCGATGACCGAGCCAGAGAGGTGAGGTGAGGCTGTAAGATAGAGCTTGAGAGATGATCCGATCCTGAGGCGTGTAGATATATTTTGTGCGTGGGAGGAAGCAAGGTCAACCGATCACATAGAATTCGCCGTGCGATCGAAAAGTGTAGACAGGTTGGAAGAGTGACCTAGATGAGCGATGTCGCGTGAGAGTATACAATGTGAATAGGTCGAATATGGCTCAAACATGGTGATATATCGTTTTGTCAGAAAAGCGAGGTAAATCGAGACTTATCGGAGAGAGATATATAGATAGAGAGAGAGAGAGAGAGAGATAGAGAGAGAGATTGAGTGAGCGTGGCCACTATGAGTCAAAAGAGTGGCATTGCTTGGATGGACTGACCTAGATAGACAATCTGCATGAGAGAGTATAGAGTGTGTCGATCGAGGCCGAACAGGGAGATATATCATTTGTGAAAGAAAAGGAGGTTAAGCGAGACTCGGATAAAGAGAGCTAGATTGAGCGAGTGTGGACGCCCGTCTTGGAAGAAAGAGTGAGATAGTCTCGAGGGTGACCTAGATATACAACGCGTTAAATGCGTACGAGAGGTTAGAATTAGCTAGATAGGCAATGCATGTATTTAAGCGAGAGGTGAGAGAGAGAGGGGAGAGAGCTCGGCATGGGGTGCAATGGCGGGTGTGTGAGTAAGTACATTTGGTAACAGGAGTGGAAAAAGGGGTTGTGTAGTTGAGAGACTTAGAGATCGAAACATGGAGAGAAAGAATGAGCGTGTGTTGGGCCCGATAGCTTGCTAAGGTGGTTAGGAGGAGGAAGATTGACCTATACAGGAAGTATGTTGCGTTTGTCTGCGGGGGGCAGCGCTAAAAACAACATTTGAATGTACATAATCTGAGACTTAATATCGATGTTTCAATTTGGTGTACATTGTAAGATTTGAACCGAGGACCGGGCATCGGGTAATTATTTGAATTAAGTGCCATACTAAGTTTGAAAAGTTGACATTGGCTCAATTTGTTGTGCTATTTTTTAGGTCATATGTTTGAATCCATCCAAAAGTTTTCTCACTACCATGGTGTTCATCATATACATATGAATTTGTATTAAAAAGTAAGCGTGGATACGGTGAAATCTGAAATCACGTTAGAATTGGAGATAAATTCGTGACACACACTCTAATTAAAATAACTAACTTCATTGGGACACACTCTAATTCAAATAACTAATCATGTGACACACTCTAATCCACGTTAGCATGGGTACCGTTTGATTTTTTCAAATAACTCCTCATTAATTAATTTATAGTACTCCTCATTCACTTTTATAAGACCTTGAAGACATTTCGAGACAATGTGCAAAACAATTCATTTTAAGTTATGCAAGCGACTTACAAAGTGAGCGGATGGAGTATCTCGTTCGAATGACTAATTATTGCAAGGAAAACACGGGCATAGTAATACATACAGATTCGTTTGCAAATGAAAGAAGATCGTTTGCATTCTCAAATGTAAGCGCAGGCAGAGACCAGAAGGTAGGTAATCGGGGTGGATCTTTGCCGGTGCCTTAAAAGGCTGCCCTTGGGTGGCCTGACATGTGGGCCAGCCACCTGTTGGGCCCACATGTCATGGACACAAAGGCAGGTGCCTTAAGCGCACCGAAGCATAATCTGTCGGGGTGGTGCATGTAGCCGGACGGACGCGTAGCACCTAGTCACCACCCCTCCCCCAAAAGGGCGACAACAATATAAGTTCGGCTTCCGTTTTGGTTGAAATATCTAGAGGACCCAATTCCAGCCCTGCAAAATCTCTCTTTCCCCGTCCCCTTCAGCGCCCAGTTGCTCAAATCCTAATTTGCCGCCATCCCTCGAATCGCCCCTCGTCTCGTCTCTTTCCCCACCGTTTCCCCACCTCTGTGCGGACGGCGGCAGCGAAAACGGCGGTCGCGCTTCACCACCGCGGAGCTACCTCATCGCCCTCGTCCATCGCGCGGGTGGTCCACAAAACATCGGCCGCCCGCAACCGGCGTGCCTCCACAGACACCGAGTTCCACCGCATCAGGTGCACTTCACCGGCCGTCTCCCAGCTCACGGGGCTACTTCACGAGCACATCGCCGCACCTCCGCCCGAGCCGTTGAGGCTTCACCTGTGGTCTCGTCCACGCATCATAAGCGCTCGCTGCCCTCAAGATCTGCATCCGTGCCACGGCCAACGCCAGCGCATCACCCTCAGCAGCTCTGAAGTGACCGCACTCTAGCTAAGCGAGCATGCCCCAAGCGCCCGGCCCGAACTAGGTATCCACATCACTCCCTTGTGCACTGTTCCGGCCGAGGTTTGGATATCCTTTCATTGCTCTCTTAGCTTGCGCCTATACAACTCGACTTTAACTCTTATTTCTTACGGAATATCATCTGAAACAAGCAAATCCATTTTTAGCGAAGCATGGCGGAGGCTCTACGGGATCTGGTACATCGATCCTGCACACGTATAACCTTGTGATATCGTCCTCGGTACAACACCAAGGTCGATTCCTCTTATTTGATCAACCATTAGCCGTATCAAAAATCTGGAGGGATGCAAGGAGCACAAGGCTGCACATCCAAGCAAGTGGTAACATGGACTTGTACATGGAGAATCCCAAAGCATAGCGAGCTGCGATGAGCACAATACAGCGAGCTAGCGTCGATCCACTGCATTTCATTTAATTAAATCTTGGCATTGACGTGTATGATTTGTAATGCGATGGCTGATCCACGAATTCAAGTTACCGGGGTGTCGTGGAATTAACATGTCGGATGTCCTCATGAAAGGACTTAGTCGTGGAGGCATCATAGCGGGTTAGCTTGAAGGTTTAAACGGACAAGGGACACGGGAGTTTATACTAGTTCGGCCCCTTGATGAAGGTAAAAGCCTCGTCTAGTTGTGATGGGATTGATTGGGTTTCGATGACGGGGAGGCGAAATCGCTTGCACGAGCCTCGAGTTGTTGTTTTTGTCCACTGAACGCTTGCGTGGTCGTCCCTTATATACATGGGTTGGCCTTGGCGGTCTCTGATCGAGGCCGACTCATACTGAAGTATTCGTCTCGGTCTCTCCTTTCCTTATCTTACAACACAAGTCACATGACTATAGGCGGTTTACCACTACGGGCCTAATCCGCCTTTGGGCTCCGGGCCTCTAAGCTTCATAGTAAGCGCCATCTTACGAGTCTTGTGGGTTTCAATATAGTTGAGGTGAACCGGCCTCACTGGCGGTTTACACTCGATGAGTTATATCCCCAACATTAGGCCCCAGTTGATTTGAACCTGTTCATGTCAATCTTCAACACTATAAAAATCCTGTAAATATCTTCCTCCACTTCTCATAAACGCCATGATATCTTCCCTTTATAAATCTTGTTAAACCGCCGTGGCGTCATCCTCGAGGACAGCAACAACGGATCATCATGGCGGCATCTGTGTAAAAATGAATAAAAGATTCCCTTCATTTAATGTCATCCCGGAAATCGAGGCGATTGACTTCGCCACTTACGCTTTTGACTCCTTGATTCCGCGCTGTCACTTATCCTATGCCTTATTATAAATAAGCAGCGGGCCTTTTCATTTTCTCCGTTTCTTCTCATCTTCCTCCTCGCGACCGAAGGACCTCAGCGCCGCCTCCACCGTTGCTCTTCGGATCTGCACCGACCAAGGCCGCTGCATCAACCTGTTTGCTGCGAGACCTTGCGCTCCTCCGTCGCCGAGTGGCCTGGTAAGTTCACGTCTAAGTAACCCTAGATCTTCGTTAAAGTTTTGAGTTCATCCATGTCGCCGCTGTTCATCAGGTTCTTCTATGTTCCTCCTTCTAGTCTTTGTACTAAGGGTATATCAGATGTGCACGATAGGTTTGAGCGCAGCTAGATCTATTCCGTTAGTTCACGTCTTGTAGCATCTTCGCTTACGAATAAACTCCGTGCGGTTCGTCTCTGTTCCTCTTTAAGCGCCATTGTAGGGCTCAAAACATTTTCTTGAGTTATCCTCGGTAGATTTGAAATTACACTGTCATATTGTGAAACTTGTTTTTGCAACACTTAGCAGAAATTTTGAATCTTAGCCCTTGCCTCGGGCGGTTTAACTTTGATAGCCAATCCGCCATATATCATTAGCCCTCGCTTAAACCGCCAATTGAACCTTACATAGTATTTTCTCGGTTTAACACTGAATTGTACACCTTAAACCATAAATTCTTAAACCGGCACTTGTTTTTCCTTTCAGTTCCCCCTTCCTGAATGGCAAAACAATTCTATGCTTGCAATTGGGTTCCGTCCCGGATCAAAGTGTTCTCCACTGATGTTTTAGCCTCAAAAAGTGTTCTCCACTGGCGAGTTCCGGAATCGGAATGTCCACCTGAACCTCAAGAAGGAGAATTGATTGTTTTATGCAACACTTAGGCCGAGGATTCAGTCCGCCGGATCAAAAAATTCGGGATGTCCTGTAAGCTTCCAACTCCATCCATGAGATATTGGTCCGAATTCTGTGTCCAATATATGAAACTTTCAAGTTTTCTGCGAAGTCTATCTTCAAGAAGAGCCAACCGTGGAGCTATTTCGGACTTCTTTCATTTGAACCGCTGTATGGAATTCTCAGATGGTCCCAACATAGAGCTTGGTGGCGTTTCAATTCAGAAAAGAAAAGAAGTTGACTTCCCTCATGCAAAACATCACAGCCATCCCAAAGATTGGAATCAAACCTGGTTTACTGCGGAACACTGCCCACGATGGAAAATCCTTTGCGGGTTATCGCCCTCATCGGCTTAGCAGCGGCCACCCATTACCTTCACGGACCGCACTTGATGAGCGGAAGAATTTTGCACCTCAACTCACCAATCTCCGGACTCGATGGCCAATGGTTCAATGGCATTGATCTTGTCCATTTGCTGGGTTTCTTGGGCCATTTTACCTTTAAGCCGCCGCCCTGGATTGATGCATGAATATCTTGGTGATGTCAAAGACCCTCAACGATATCATGAAATAGTAATAACCGAGCTTGAGATTCTTGAATCGGTGAAGAAAATGCTTGATGAACCGATCTGCGCTGCGTAACCAAACCGGGTTGGCTCCGTTTTGCGTCTCAATAAACCGCCCGGTGATAAAAGTCATCTAAATACTTTCTTGATTTGCTTCCGTATTGACTGTGTACTAACCTTTCCTTGTCTTAATTTCAGGCTAACAGCTCCTTTTGGAAGCGGACTAAATCGGCCGGGCTCCTTGTGCAAAGACCAAGGCCACCAAGAAAGGCGGCAAGAAGAAAACCACGAGTCTTCGATCCGCGGAAGAGGAAGAATCCGATCTTTGAGTAGAACTTTGACTCACTTGGTTCCTTTTTTCATCCATCTTATTGACAATTACTATTCCCGGGGATGATCTTTGAGGCCAGCCATGCGAGAACATGTTGAGGTAATCCTTCTTTCTTCCGATTCGGATCTTGTGCCCGGTTCAAAAGAATTAGCTGCCGCAGTCCGAAAAGTAAAGCGATCTCACCCCTTGCTCATTTGGATCAAAAATTTTCTTTGGAGACAAAGCAAGTTGAAACGTCGCACAACCGGCATAGCGGTCAACAAATCACATCGTCCGGTTTAGGCGCGTCGCCAACCGGAAACATCGTCCGGTGACTTGTTCTCTGGCGTTATCCTTTGAAAGGTTTCTTCGATGCCCTCTCAATCCGTCGACCTGAATTACGAGGCTTCTTCCAACTCGTGCAGGCGGTTCATCAACCACTCAGCTTCCTCCCCTCAAACTTGTCGCTGGGTAAGCATATTACTCCTTAATTTGTCTTTTATCTGTCGATTTACCATATTCTAACCTTTGATGTTGTAGTGCCAAGGCTCGATTAAGTAAGAAAGCCAAGACCAGCGACCCTATTGTTGATATTGATCGGAGAAGACTCCAAGCATATCATGGCAAAGACCACGAAGTTGCTATAGACAGCTCTCTTTGGAAAGACCAAGATCTTGATGCTAACCGCGGAGGTTGAACGAATGTAGAGGTTAATACTTCACATCCTCCTGCTCCTCCAAGTCCAACGATGGAGCAGCGGGGCTCAGCTGTTGATCCGCCAAAACACGCTACCAAAGCGCCAAGCCACAGTAAGAATGTCGAATTCATCGGTCGGCTAAAGATGATGGCGTTGTTCTTTGGTACTGCATATATACGCCCCTAGTAATCCGGTTGTTCTATCAAAGCACCTTGCCAAGGATGAATTGCTGCTATGAGCAAGGGAAGGAGAAAGCGGATTGGTCGACTTATGTCGATCTTTACGCTCAAGAGCTTCCTCCGGCTTCTTGAACGGCTTTACACAAGCCATGATTATGAAGTCGGTTTAGTAAATCTGATGAAGGCGCTATATGAGGGTAAACAGTTTTGCTCTTTGCTCTGTTCCTTCATTGCATTAGGCCCCAAGGGCGGTTTGTCTTTAGAAAGTCAGCAGGGACTTTGTATATTCCATCTTGTACTTTATGAATTGCCTTTTGTATTTACGATCAAACACATTAGCCCCCAAGTGCCATGATTAAAACTTGTATTAATCCTTGGGACTTCAATAATCAACATAAAATGATCCGCATGAGCCCCAAGTGCCAAGTGTATAACTGGTTAGATGCTTGGGACTTTAACAAATATATTAACATGCTCTCTTCTTTGTTGCGAGTGAGATAAGTCCAACAAGTCTCACAAATTGCTGACCTTCAAGAAAATCTGAAATCCCAACAAGCGAGAAACCACCAAGGCCAAGGATGAATTGAAAACCGCCTTAACCACCATGGAGCAGCTCAAGGAATGGTACAAGTCTGAACAGACCAAGCTGGGATCTTGAAAAGGCTGGATTCTTTGAAAGCGGGCGGAAGGCAATGAATCAGCTCTTAAACCGGTGATGGAAGAGCTTCTTGGATTAAGCGCCAAGTCCATGCCATGACATCGCAATATTTGGTAAGCACTATTTACCAAGGCTTTATGAATATTCCGCTTTGAAAATTTCTCCGGTTTAACATGAACTTCTTGAACCGCTATAGGCAGTAGCATTGCTCATACAGGGTTACGATATCTGGAAGAAACTCAAGGCGGCGTATACACTGATTAAACATTATATACGGTACAGCGAGTTATCTGCGCCACTTCTTATGACAATGAGGCTCCAACACTGATCAAGGACCGCTTGGACGAAGCTATCTATAGCCTTGGCGAATAGAAGAAAAGTTGAAGCGATCCGCTGCCCGGTGGCGCTTTACTATGACTTCGAGCGAGGCATGGATAGCTGATCTTGATCCGGCTGATATATAGCCAAGGCTTCCCGATCGCAAGGAAAACGGCAAAGTATTTGACAACAGCGCCCTCAAACAGGTAAAAAGGAGAATCGTCCTCTGGCGAGTCGGTTGGCGAAGAGGCTAACCTAACGGTTCACCAATCTATCTCTGACGGCAAACAACAAGCGGGTTGAACACTGCTATTCTGAAGTCGAGAACTTGGTTCCACCAATCCGTAACTTACGCCCTGATGTTGATCGGCTGAGCTTATAAATGAAGAGGCTGTCTTTCGGGCTTTAACCGGATTATTTGGACCACCAATGACTTCCGGCCATTGGATGGGAAGAGGAGGCTGAACCGGCGCGGATGACCCATCTATTTCACATCAACCCGGCGATGAAGCTTAATCCGTCAAGTCGGTTGATACATTAGAAACTGTCCGTTGTGAAACATTTCCATATTTTGGGCCTCTTAATGCCTTGTAATAGGGTAGTAAAAACAATTTTGATCTGCTGCCATCATGCAGAAGGATATACTTTATGTGATCCGACATGTCAATGCCAAGTTTGGTTCAGATATGCTGCCATCATAATATGCAACTCCTGTGTGTGCATAAAAAAGAAAGCGAAGTCTGGCGGTTTACCACGGACGGGTCATAATGCCCAAGAAAGGGCTGATTGATAATCAAACCGTAAAAATATGAAATGATTCATACACTGTGATGCAATATCCCTGTTTAGTTGGCTGGTTAACTTTGTACAACCCTATCATGTATCGCGATGTTGTATAGTAAGTCATACCGGGTGATGATACACACGGATGATCAAAGGTGGTGATGGTAGTCAACGCCGGGCGGGTTAACGAACTCGGTTTAAGAATAATGTATGTCAGCGTGTAGTTGCAAACCAAGCTGTTTAGAAATACGGGCTAATAAAATGGTGACAGGCCAAGAAAATCGGTTTAACATAAATTCAGCAACACATAATAATAAAACCATGTAGTCAAGGCTTTTTGAGGGCTGCCGGGCCCAAATTCGAGGCTTTTTGTGGGCTGCCAAGCCGCTGAGTTGAACCATTTAACAAAGCCTTTTAAGATGGACCTCCAACTAACCAATCACCGTTTTAACTTTGACAAGTTCAGGGTCTCAATGAGGGTAACTATCAAACATTAGAGAGCGTGCGAGGATGACACGGATAGGAGTGTCTTCCTTGATGAAGGCAGGTTAACCGGGGTTTAGGTAAATATACCGGGCTTCCAAGCCGTGGGTCGATACCAACTATAAGGGTCCATTCAAACTCCTTGGTATTTGACACAAAGCCCCCAAGTAGCGTGATGAGCTGTGCTCATTGGGTGCCTATGTTTGAGTTGTGCATAGCATCCAGACTCTCTTTGGCCCCTTGGGTGTGAAGCTCCCAAGCTTTGTGGCTTGATAGCGGTTTAACGGTAGTACTCCGCTTTGTCATTTGAAGCCCCATGTAACTCAAAGGATATTTGAGAAAAAATAGCGAAGCCCGGCTTAGAGCAAGGATGCTAATTTATTTATTGATCATAATATATACATTATTGAAATATATACATAAGAGGAGCCTATGGCTCAAGTGTAATAAGGCGGAGGAGGCTATGTTCCATGGCGCTGGGTCTCCTCCTCGAGTTGCGTGAGTTGTCTCGAGCGTCAATGAGGTAGTATGATCCGTTGTGCAGATTCTTGCTGACCACAAAGGTCCTTCCCAAAGCGAGGATAACTTGTGCATGTCGGTCGATCTGGATGGCCAGAGCACCAAGTCACCTTCTTGAAAGGTTATTATCCTAACCCAGCGGCTATGATATGCCGTAGATCTTGTTGATAAACCGCCCGATCGAGCGAGCCATATCCGTTTTCATCTAACAGGTCCGGTGCCTCTTGGCGAGCTTGCTCGTTGTCGCTTCAACATAATTAGCAACCGGGGCGAGTCATGGCGTATATCACTTGGGAGAACCGCCTCGCCCGTATACCATAAAGAAAGGCGTGTAACCTTTGTTGATCGATTGGGGGTGGTGTTGATACTCCACAACCTGAAGGTAATTCTTCCACCCAACAACGGCGTCCGCTGCAAGGAATCATGAGCGGGGTTTAAGACCCTTTAAAATTTCTTGATTAGCTCGCTCCGCTTGACCGTTGGATTGAGGGTGTACCCACGAGATGCTAGAGTCAAGCGGATGTGCTCTCTCGACAAAAATCCTCCATCTCACCTTTGGAAAGGTTGGTACCATTATCCGTGATGATCTTGTGGAAAGCCAAAATGGAAGATAATCTTTTTGAGAATTGAACGCCGTGGCTGCATCACACTTGCTATGAGCTCGCTTCAACCCACTTGGTGAATTTATCAGCGCCACCAATAGGTGGGTCTTCTTGTCTGAGGAGCGTTTAAAGGGTCCCACCATATCAAGCCCCAAGTAGCAAAAGGCCAAGTAATGGGAATCATCCGTAGTTCTGCGCGGAATATGAGCTCTGCGTGAATTTTTTGCAAGCATCACATCGCTTTACGGATCCTCCGCGCCAGCATGGCTGTCAACAGTAAAACCCATGGCAGCTTTTGCAACCAGGGACTTTGAACGGCATGATGACCACAATCCCCTTCATGAATTTCCGTAGGATCTCTTGGCCTTCTTCGGGAGAAACCTAGCGCTGAAATCGCCCGAAGCTTGCTAGCGGTGTAACTTCGCCATTGTGAATAACCATTGACTTGGACCGCGGACTATCTCGAGCGGAGGACTTTATCATTTGGTAACTTCGCCCGGCTCATATCGCCGGATATGGAACCGTCCAATCTGGTATAGCGACGTGTAGCGACCTGGCCCGAGCCTCGGATCCGAGACAGCCAAATCTTCTTACGTAGGCACCTTAAGAGACGGGTTATGCAAGATATCTAAAAAGGTGTTAGGAGAGTGCGGTTTCTGTTTGAGATCCAAGCCGGCTCAAAGCGTCTGCTGCTTCGTTTTTGCGTAATCGATATGCTCAACGATACCCTTTGAAATGTCCATGCCACAATATCCACCTCACGCTGTAAGTTGCCATGAGTGGATCCTTAGAATCCCAAGTACCAAAAACTTGCTGAGCCACGGATCGAATCTCGAAACAACGAACTCGACTTAAGTTCATCTCTTTGGCCATCACGGAGACCATGGAGTAATGCTTCGTACTCAGCTGCATTGTTAGTACAAGGAAACATCAAGCGGAGGACATAGCAAACTTTATCCTCGAGGGAAGTAAGGAGACAACTCAGCCCCGAGCCTTCCAACTTCACTGGATCCATCAAAATGAATGGTCAAATCGTATTATCCGGTTTATCTTCGGTGCTTGCAACTCGGTCCAGTCATTGATAAAATCCACAGAGCCAGGGCTTGATGGCTGTTAAGGTACATACTTTAAACCGTATGGCCCAAGCTCGATTGCCCACTTTGCAACCCGGCGATGGCTTCCTGTTTTGAACTATATCGCCAAAGGAGCAGAACTAACCCTTTGTGTTGGATGGCACGGAAAATATTGCTTGAGTTTCGGTACGGCCATAAACCCGTACACCAACTTCGCCAATGTGGATAGCGTTGTTTGACTCGTCGGGACTTGATGATGTAGTATCTGAGGCGTTGAACGGATATTCCTTCCAGCTTCTTTACGCTCAACCACAATTGCCACACTGACCGCTCGGGCATTGGAAGCCACGATATAACGATAAAGGCTCATGATCAAGCTGGGGCTGCAAACGGCGGTTCAACCAGCTGCCGCTTTAGCTCCTCAAAGGCCGCATTGGCTCGTCCTCCGAACAAAAATCATCCGTCTTTTCAACATATGATACAAAGGTGCCTTCTCTCCCAAGCGGTGATAAACGGCTAAGGGCTGCAATCCGACCTGCGAGGCGCTGAACATCATTGATACACCCGGTTTAGCGGGGATGTGATTGCCTTAATTTTTTTGGGTTGGCCTCAATGCCTGTTGGATACCAAAAACCGAGAAGCTTGCTGCGGAACACCAAAAACACATTTATCCGGATTAAGCATCATCTTGTAAATCAAAAAGATTGTCAAGCGTCTCCTTGGGGTCATCGATCGGTGTGTCCTTCTTCCTGGATTTTACCATAATGTCATCCACATAAGCATGAACATTCGCCCAATCTGTGTGTGAAGACAATTTTGCACACAATTGCGTGATAAATGCTTTGAGCACTCTTGAGCCCAAAGGGCATAGAAACATATGAAGACTCAAAAGGAGTGATGAAGGCTGTCTTCTCCTGGTCATAACTGCCATATTGATCGATGATATCCTAAATAAGCATCCAAAAAACTCGTAGCTCACAACCCGCCGTCGCATCAATGATCGGATTAATCATTGGGAGAGCAAAGGGATCAGCCGGACAAGCCTTCTTCAAGTCCGTGTAATCCACACATCGCCAAGTGCCGTTTTCTTAGAACCAGCCGGATTAGCCAACCTTCGAGGATGAAACACTTGACGATAAAACCAGCAGCCAGCGGCCGGGCTACCTCTTCGCCCAATTGCCTTGCATCTTTCTTCATTAAGCGGCGTAGAAATTGCTTGGTGGTTTAAACTTGGATCAATATTAAGAGTGTGCTCAGCGAGTTCCCTCGGTACACTGGGCATGTCGGAAGGCTTCCATGCAAAATGTCCAGTTCTCACGGATGAACTTCGATGGTAGCGCTTTCCTATTTTGGATCAGATTGGTGCGATCTGAGCTGCTTGGAGCGAATCGCCGATGATCTGAAGTCAACAAGTTTAGTCTCGTTAGCGGTTTGAAATGCAGGGTTGGGTCATGCTCGATTGGTGGGCTTCTTGAGCGGTCATATCCGTCGGATCAACATTCTCCTTATAAAACTTTAGCTCTTCATGCACAAACCGCCTCGGCATAAGCGCGTCACCCTCCTCACAATCCAAGCGATTTTTACGACTTCCATGAACCGTGATAGTCCTTTATGACCCGGAATCTTGAGCGCAAATAAATATAACAAAGGCCTTGCCATGAATTTTGCATAAAGCGGCCGCCCAAACAGCGCGTAATCACGGGCTCTGGATTCTTACTACCTCAAAGGTCAATGTCTCGGACCTAGAGTCATGCTCATCACCAAACACAACTTCCAGCGATCTTACCTACGGGATCGCCGATTTACAGTACCACACCATGAAAAACAGTGTTGGGCGGTTTAAGATTCTTATCATCAACCCCATGCGACGGAATGTCTCATAATACAGAATATTGATCTGCTTCCTCCATCCATAGGTACTTTGGTGAACTTATAACCTCCCACGAGGTGCCACCACGAGCTAGTTGACCCGGATTGTCAACCCGGCGGATGATCCTCCTACTCCACACAATAGGCTGTTCCGACCACTTGAGATAACGTGGATTTGCGGTTCAACAACATGGCCTGCCGCATGAATAATAAACATTTATCATGATATAAGAAATAAATAATAACATTATTATTGCCTCTAGGGCATATTTCCTTCATTCGCGCTACCATAGCACAAGGTTCATACTTGGCGAAGAGAAGGCGACCTTGTCCTTGGCGTTCATAAACCAGATTTCCAACAAGTTGATGCAAAGTGGGAAGGCCCTTACCCGGGTAACACGAGTCACCGGGCCCGGCGCAGTCATCACGGAGACCGAAGATGCCGTCCGGTGGTAAATCACGGAACATTGAGCATCTTAGCAGAAGTTTTGCACGCGTGGTAGCAACTTCTTGAACCCCGGCAAACCACCTTTCTAAACGTGATGATGCATGTAACCTTTATTTACCAAAAGCGAAGCGCGGACACGAGCATAAATAAATGGCCGGCTGGCGCTAAGTTATAACATGCATGCTAGACCAGAGTCTGGAATCCTTGGTTAGGGTTGATAGTGCTTGGCGACTAACCCCTAACAGAATTAGAATTAATGCGTCTCTTTGCCGTTCTTTTTGTCTCCTTTGGTTCGCGGAATACGAGATATCCTTGCGGATCACTTGAGGGCCGAAAGAAGAAAAGAGAACCGGATCGACATCTAGACGGCAAGCCGGTATTGCCGGGGCTGTCTGAAATTCACCCGGCAATCCGAGTTGCGGGGCTGCAACTTCGAATAAGTTCTTCATTCCTTATCATGCATTCCATTATGGACTAAGGTATGTGAACCGTTGTTTCCCAAGCTACTGTGCTCCCTAAAACTCTAGGCTCTAGGGCTCGTTCACGGGGCCAGGTTTGATAGTGATCCCGGCAGCAAAAGGATGAAAGCGAGGACCCTGAACCGCCTCATCTCTGCCTCCGCCAAAAAGCGTGAGGAAAATCGAAGATGTGAAGTGGAAGGCAGGGAGCCTATTGCGAACGAGAAATGTTTATCTTAGAGATATCAATTTCCTTGTAGTAGGTTCTACCGAAACAAAGCGACCGAGCAAGCATCACTTTTCATTAAAAACATTCCACTCAGGTACAGTCCATAGAGAATGAAAAACATGAATGATGGGATTACAAGTTTTTAAGTTCACCCTAGGCAGAAGGCTTACAAACTAAAAGAGATAAGGTGCCGTAACCCTCTTTGTCCCTCTTCTCGGAGGTAGGTCAAAGAGGCGAAAAGGGCAAAAGGGGCGCCCTAAGCGAATACGGGTGAAGGAGGCAAAGAGAACATCTCGGTGGCCGTCAAAAGGCTGGATGGTGATGGCGAGCTCGAAGACAAGGCGGCATGGCGTCGGCCGCAGCGTCGAGCGTCGGTGCCGTGTACTCTGATTTGGCACCTTGCGACCGCCCTCTTCCTTCCGCAGCCTCCCACGCCAGCCGCACAAGAGGCGACCCGAAGAAGTTCAGGAAGCGGCGACGGATGATGGGATCGCTTGATTGCGCCGGGCGGCCGGCACCTAGTCGGACCCGTCATCCTGCCGCTGCTACCCTTGTCGTCGTCGCTGCCGCTGTCCTCCTTGCCACTCCGCTCGAGGAGAGCCTTGCTATCAGAAAACTCTGCAACACCTTGCCAGTCCGGCTTGAAGACCTTGCGGAGAAGGGCCCTCCATCAGCTTAAATGGAAGTGAGCCCCACCGTCAGCGGTGGATATGGTGACGTCTTCCTCGACCAGATACATCACCGGGGCTAGAAAGTCGGCGAACTTCGCGTACCGCTGATCAACAGCCCCTCATGCAGCCCATGATGACTCGGCGGATCCGCTCCATCTCGCCGAAGGTCGGGAGGCTGGCTGACGGCGGCGGCGAACTGCGAAGAACTTCGCAAGGTCATCCCAACATGGCCCTCCATGGGGGGAACATTGGCGGGCGGATGTGGCGCCTCCCGTTCTCCTCCCCTGAGCACCTCGACCTGCCCACGGCCTCGCCCCCCCTCCCCTTCCCCTCACGGCTGGCTCGCCACATGGGTGAGGAAGGAAGAGCCGTTGTCAGCGGCGACCCTTGCTGCCACCGTTGAAGAGCGGATTCCCTCTCTCCATGGCGGATGCAGGGGAGAAGCGGAAGCTGAAGGAAGAGAAGATGGAAGAGTGCGGGGCGCGTCCCCTCCCCGCTCTTTATAAAAGAGCGGGGTGGGGCATAACCGCCCTTCGACCAATCAAAGGCGGAAAGCGCGGGGAACTAGGACCGACCCAGCTCTGACCCATGACGGCCCGGTTTCCGCCTCCACCATTAGCCACCCGACCGCGCCAGAGCCCCACGTGGCGAGCATGCGGGACGAGGCGACGGGTGGCGACCTCTCCCACCCGTGATCGTGAAGTGGAAGCCTTGAACCACGCCCGACCCGATCGGTAATGGGCGCGCCTCCGCCTCCCTCGTTTATGGGGGAAGGCGCAAACCGCCCTTTACCACCACGGCGTGGCGCATGCGTGCGAGCTCAGCCCCGCATGCCGCCCGTCACGCCGCATCTCCCGCAAACCCGCAGCGGGGAGGCATGGGAAGCGCGGCGAAAAAAGAACGCGGTAAAAACCACCACCCTGCTGACACACCGTTTTGGGCCTAGCAGCAGCGCGATGCGCTTACGTGTGGCCAGGCCGAGGGCTCTGTCGATTGTACAAAAAGAGGTACACCTTTTAACTATGCACCGGCGGTCGGCTGGCGAAGCGCGCCACTAAGCAAAACAAGAAGGTGAGCCAAAGTAAGGCGAAACTCGAAAAGAGGCGAAGCAGCGCCAGACCAAGACCACAAAGAGCAAAGAGAAGGCGAGACTCCCCGGCAAGATCCTTGCGAAGGCTAACAAACCGGCAAGGCCCTTGCCGGGCCGGCTCGCCCGCCCATGGGCGGATCACCTTTGAGTCCACCCCCCATGGGGCAAAGGATTCGGAGACATCCCGTGGTGGCATGGAATCTTTGTGAAGACATTCAAGATCAGATACATACTATAGAAGATGGCGACCCTTGGCGGGATCGGCCAGGAGGACCACAGGCCCCGGCAAAGCCTTGCCGGGGATGGCAACGGCGCTTGTGGCAGACCCTCCGGGGCTGCGGCAAGGCCCACGCCAGGACACCGTAGGGACACCATCGAGCCCGCGCCAATCAAGCCTCCACCATGCAGCTGCCGACCAACGATTGAAAAACATTCGGATTGCCATGACTAAAATCCGAGCGTTTGTCATTCGTTTATTTTATATCGATAAATCATATAACGAAGTCGTGAGTCAGGTGAGCGAAATGTATGGTTTGATCGATTGAATGTTCATCGCTAAGCCATATCAAATTAAATATAAGCGTCATCAAGCCACATGTATTCGTCATCCACGACCTAGACTGCTTCATGTGGCGCTCAACCGTTTAGCGTGCGATTAATTTCATGCCAAAAAATAGTGCTAATCACATGACAACATGCAAATAATATCCCGGTAGTTAATATCGCATGCATAATATACTTCCAAATTAACGTGCATTGCCGTACACACTGACTAGTGCTGCTAGTACACGTGGCGGTGCGTGACTTGTGAATGCGTCCGGATATGGTCCAGCGGCAACATCGCGGGAGTTCTTCTGTTTGCCGTCGTGCGTCTAAATCTGAAGGGGAGGAGAGAGAGAGAGAGAGCACACATGGAACCCACCCGGTAAGTGAAGCGAATAGTACTAAAATAATATTACATGTTATCCATTAATTAGGCTGTGGTAATATAAAAACATTATGTGGACAAAGAATTTAACAAACATTGCTATTCTCGTATGTTGCCTATGACGTGCGGCTTGAAGGCCGGTGTATTCGATCCTCGTCTTTTATTTTTTTAATTTGTATATGGGTCAAATTTGTTTCATGACATGGGCCCCTCGATTGTGTAGTTTGTAGCACTTTAATTTGTGGGTGAAATTTGTTAACTGGACTATCGGTTTGTAGTTTTGTAGCTTATTTATAATAATTAAAGAGAACAACATAGTTTTTTCAATAATACCATGGTGCGGCGTTGAAGCCGAGAAAGGGCGTCGAGAGAAGGCGATGACCGAGCAGAGGGTGAGGTGAGGCTGTAAGATAGAGCTTGAGAATCCGATCCTGAGCGTGTAGATATATTTTGTGCGTGGGAGGAAGCAAGGTCAACCGATCACATAGAATTCGCCGTCGCGATCGAAAAGTGTGACAGGTTGGAAAGAGTGACCTAGATAGGCGATGTGCGTGAAGTATACAATGTGAATAGGTCGAATATGGCTCAAACATGGTGATATATCGTTTTGTCAGAAGGCGAGGTAATCGAGACATCTCGGAGAGAGATATATAGATAGAGAGAGAGAGAGAGAGAGATAGAGAGAGAGATTGAGTGGTGGCCACTATGAGTCAAGAGTGGATTTGCTTGGATGGACTGACCTAGATAGACAATCTGCATGAGAGAGTATAGAGTGTGTCGATCGAGGCCGAACAGGGAGATATATCATTTGTGAAAGAAAAGGAGGTTAAGCGAGACTCGGATAAAGAGAGCTAGATTGACGAGTGTGGACGCCCGTCTTGGAAGAAAGAAGGATAGTCTCGAGGGTGACCTAGATATACAAGCGATGCGTTAAATGTACGAGAGGTTAGAATTGGCTAGATAGGCAATGCATGTATTTAGAGCGAGGGTGAGAGGGAGAGGGGAGAAGCCGGCATGGGGTGCAATGGCGGGTGTGTGAGGTAAGTACATTTGGTAACGGTGGAAAAAGGGGTTGTGTAGTTGAGAGACTTAGAGATCGAAACATGGAGAGAAAGAATGAGCGTGTGTTGAGCCCGATAGCTTGCTAAGGTGGTTAGGAGAGAAGATTGACCTATACAGGAAGTATGTTGCGTTTGTCTTGGAGACAGCGCTAAAACAACATTTGAATGTACATAATCTGAGACTTAATATCGATGTTTCAATTTGGTGTACATTGTAAGATTTGAACCGAGGACGGGCATCGGGTAATTATTTGAATTCGTGCCATACTAAGTTTGAAAAGTTGACATTGGCTCAATTTGTTGTGCTATTTTTTAGGTCATATGTTTGAATCCATCCAAAAGTTTTCTCACTACCATGGTGTTCATCATATACATAAATTTGTATTAAAAAGTAAGCGTGGATACGGTGAAATCTGAAATCCACGTTAAATTGGAGATAAATGCGTGACACACACTCTAATTAAAATAACTAACTTCATTAGGACACACTCTAATTCAAATAACTAATCATGTGACACACTCTAATCCACGTTAGCATGGGTACCGTTTGATTTTTTTAAATAACTCCTCATTAATTAATTTATAGTACTCTCACATTCACTTTTATAAGACCTTGAAGACATTTCGAGACAATGTGCAAAACAATTCATTTTAAGTTATGCAAGCGACACAAAGTGAGCGGATGGAGTATCTCGTTCGAATGACTAATTATTGCAAGAAAACACGGGCATGGTAATACATACAGATTCGTTTGCAAATGAAGAAGATTAGTTGCATGCATCTCAAATAATAGGCGCACAGGCAGAGACCAGGAATTAGGTAATAAAGGTGAATCTTTGCCGGTGCCTTAAAAGGCTGCCCTTGGGTGGCTGACATGTGGGCCAGCCACCTGTTGGGCACATGTCATGAACACAAAGCGAGGTGCCAAAACGCAGCTTATAATCTGTCGGAGGTGATGCGCGTAGCCGGACGGACGCGTAGCACCTAGTCACCCACCTCCCCCAAAAGGGCGACAACAATATAAGTTCGGCTTCCGTTTTGGTTGAAATATCTAGAGGACCCAATTCAGCCCTGCAAAATCTCTCTTTCCCCGTCCCCTTCGCCCAGTTGCTCAAATCCTAATTTGCGCCATCCCTCGAATCGCCCCTCGTCTAGTCTCTTTCCCCGTTTTCCCCACCTCTGTGCGGACGGCGGCAGCGAAAACGGCGGTCGCGCTTCACCACCGCTGAACTACCTCATCTCGCCCTCGTCCATCGCGCGGGTGGTCCAAAACATCGGCCGCCCGCAACAAGCGTGCCTCACGGACACCGAGTTCCACGCATCAGGTGCACTTCACCGCGCCGTCTCCAGCTCACGGGGCTACTTCACGAGCACATCGCCGCACCTCCGCCCGAGCCGTTGAGGCTTCACCAGGTCTCGTCCACCCATCATAAGCGCTCGCTGCCTCAAGATCTGCATCCGGTACCACGGCCAATAGCGCATCTCCCTCAGCAGCTCTGAAGTGACCGCACTCTAGCTAAGCGAGCATGCCCAACGCCGGCCCGAACTAGGTATCCACATCACTCCTTGTGCACTGTTCCGGCCGAGGTTTGGATATCCTTTCATTGCTCTCTTAGCTTGCGCCTATACAACTCGACTTTGCTCTTATTTCTTACGGAATATCATCTGAAACAAGCAAATCCATTTTTAGCGAAGCATGGCGGAGGCTACGGGATCAGGTACACATGATCCTGCACACGTATAACCTTGTGATATCATCCTCGGTACAACACCAAAGGTCGATTCCTCTTATTTGATCAACCATTGCCCGTATCAAAAATCTGGAGGATCTGAGGAGCACAAAATTTTGCACATCCAAGCAAGTGGTAACATATGGACTTGTACATGGAGAATCCCAAGCATAGCCGAGCTACTTGATGAGCACGTACTATGAGCTAGCGTCGATCCACACATTTCATTGGTAAATCTTGGCACCGACCTGTATGATTTGGTAATGCGATGGCTGATCCGCAATTCAAGTTACCGGGGTGTCGTGGAATTAACATGTCGGATGTCCTCATGAAAGGACTTAGTCGTGGAGCCATCATAGCGGGTTAGCTTGAAGGTTTAAACGGACAAGGGACACGGGAGTTTATACTAGTTCGGCCCCTTGATGAAGGTAAAGCCTCGTCTAGTTGTGATGGGATTGATTGGGTTTCGATGACCGGAGGCGAAATCATTGCACGAGCCTCGAGTTGTTGTTTTTGTCCACTGAACACTGCTTCGTCCCCTTATACATGGGTTGGCCTTGGCGGTCTCTGATCCAGGCCGACTCATACAAAGTATTAGCTCGGTCTCTCCTTTCCTTATCTTACAACACAAGTCACATGACTATGGCGGTTTACCACTCTGGGCCTAATCCGCCTTTGGGCTCCGGGCCTCTAAGCTTCATAGTAAGCGCCATCTTACAGTCTTGTGGGTTTCAATATAGTTGAGGTGAACGGCCCTCTGGCGGTTTACACTCGATAGTTATATCCCCAACATTAGGCCCCAGTTGATTTGAACCTGTTCATGTCAATCTTCAATAAAAATCCTGTAAATATCTTCCTCTTTCTCATAAACCGCCATGATATCTTCCCTTTA
The DNA here is from genome assembly GCA_021605205.1 of Aegilops longissima. NCBI lineage: Eukaryota > Viridiplantae > Streptophyta > Magnoliopsida > Poales > Poaceae > Aegilops > Aegilops longissima. The sequence continues at coordinate 35,098 of JAHIAM010005461.1, forward strand.
TAAATCTTGTTAAACGCCGTGGCGTCATCCTCTGGACACAGCGGATCATCATGCGTCATCTGTGTAAAAATGAATAAAAGATTCCCTTCATTTAATGTCATCCCGAAATCGAGGCGA